>APFE030265711.1:851-28051 GCA_000404065.3 Pinus taeda | reverse complement strand
TCCTCCTTATATCACACATTGAATTCAAGTGCTAACCATCAGTGAAATACATTTATAGAAATGTGATTTTTCTATCACTCATGCATTGAAAAAAGCCAATTTGGGGCTAACATCATGTTGTAACTCCCCCTACAACAATATCATATCCTTCTAAAGAAAGGATGTGAACATTCCATTATATCCCTTGATATACATACATATAATGAATTATTGCATCCATTGCTCCATGAGAAAGGAAAACAACATTCAATCATGCATAATGAGGATCCATGTTAATTAACAACACACCATGTAAAACTTTTTAATCAATAAACCCTTTAATTATAAAACATATAGACCATGTTATAGTTAGAGCACTAAAACCATGGAATTATCACACACCTTAGAAAATTAACTAGATTCTCAAAATTTATCAACATTAATAATGCGAGTATATAAGATTATATTAGCAATTAAGTGATGTATAGGTCCTCCATGCTATGATAATAATAACGCATACATCTCATTAAAGGAAATCAAGAATAACACCATTCGTCCACAAGAAATACTGATACATTTATTTTTATAACCCATAACGAAATCATTCAACACTCATAATGAAACAAAAGAACAATTAGATACACTTATCTATATAGCTTAATGACTAGTAGTTGAGAGAGGGACTAGAACTCTCCACCCAACTATAGGATAGCTACACTGCAATCTTTCTTGTAGTTGACCATCATCGAGTCATATTTACAGTTCAAGGAGGTAATTTATCAGGATTTTTCTCACCACTAACTAGTCACCCAATGGTAGGAACAAGAATCCATTTTTCAAGAGTTTTATAAACTTCCTCCAATAATTACACCACATTGACTCTATGTCTAGTATAAAATAAAACACAGGGGTTCATCCAATGCTCAGTGAGTTACAACTTAGCTCTAGGAGAAATAATACACTATATAGGACTTCCATCAGTTGGTTTATCTAAACTAGTACTAGAGGAGTAAAGAGTCCACTTACTAGGAGGTTTATCATCTCACTTAGCAAGTATCTAAGTGGTTTATCAGGCCCAATTCTATCCACTTAGTGGTTTATCAATCCTTTAAACTCATAGGTTTCTTAGCATGTCAAATAGTTTATCAACCCTAACAACCATCCTAATAATCTTTCATTGTCAAGGCTATCCACTATCGAGGTGGTTTATCAACCTACTGAGTAAGTGATTAAATTCTTTATCATCCCCAAGGTTAACACTTAATATTTAATCATTCCTTTCAGTTAATATCTGGGTGCCTCAACTCCACTAAACTATCTGTATCCAACTAAATCACAAGCACACACGGGACTTAAAAAACATAGGGAATGATATCCCACATAGAACATAGTGTAGATAAAATCTACTTCTCTCAGCAGAGTCATGCCCACTACCAACTTCAAGCTCTATATTCTCTTTCCTTATACATTCACTATTCTTTCTCTTTTCTCTTTATCTCATCAAGATCTCTCTCCCTCAATACACTACATGATGTTTATACTTGTTTGTCTCTTATTTTTCAAACCTTGTCTCATGTTATATTAATTCTTGTACTTTTACATACATTTTGATCACACATATTCTTTCAAGGAGAATTGAGACTATATGGTTGATCCTCCATTAAGGATCCCATTCTTGAATTCGATGTTGCATGAGTAGTGTCATAAATCAATTAGAAATAAAGATGGTGAAATGAATACATTGACTTGGATTTGCAAGCAACTCCTCCTCCTTAAACCTTTGAATCCATGTCCACTCGTCTTAGCCAATCATTGTGTTTACATTTACACAATATTTACATGAATTACAGTTCATAGTGACAATTACAATAGGGATAGAATAATGGATGTAAAATTGTAGGCTACAACCTATGGAAGGCTCCAACTTCCTTATTTTGCAAGCACAAACTTGTTTATTTTTATAGGAACAAACCTGAAGGAAGCTCCAACTCCCTATTGTGTAAGCACCTACCTGTATAGTCTTTTAGATCCTCCTTTCATAAATTTTCCAACTCAATCTGCTACTTGTTTTTCATAAAACATTACCCTATTAATCTTTACTTCTTAGATACGTTATCCATCCCAATACACACCTCTCACAATTTTATTCAATCCAACACAATTCATTTCAGTCACATTTTGCAACTCTACTATTTCTTATAAATATTTAGATCCACCCAATATTCTCAATTGATTTTCTATTTTAAATTGTAGCCTATAGTTAAGCTTTATATTCTTCATAGATTATTTGTCGTTCTCTCTATTGTTTAATTAGTTAACATTTTCTTCTATAGATAACAACTTTTTTATTCTCAGTCCACATTTGACTACTAAATTTTCATTACCTGCATGCTATTTCATGCAAGTTTTCCAAAAATCAGTTCCTATCTTATTCATTTTGTTTTTCAAAACCAATTGTTCTTGTTTTTAATTTTGGCACTCAAACACAAAATTTACAAAACATCAAATTTCCCAAAGGGCCAAATTTCATAGCCCCTCATGTTGGCTCCTTTCCCATAAGACCACGGGATAGAACCAATAGCTTAACTTAGTATGTGCTAAGCCTATTGTATCACTATCTTCCACATCATCGTTACCTATTATGCTATCATGTTGCATCAAAAGCAACTTGGCACCACCTATGTTGGATTGCATAACTTATTAACCCACATCTATAAATTAAATTGGTCATCAATTTGTCAGACCTTTTCTCAACCAACAGATGAGTTTCATTACCATGCCCCCCTTCATATATGATGGTTAATGAAGGTGGGGCCAGGGTCCATGAGTTATCACTTATGCTACCGACTCGTGTGCATCTCCCTTAAAGGGAGCCATGAACATACTACCAACTACTTGGATCCAATGGTCTGTATCAATTCCAGGGCCTCCCAATATACTTGATAGTTAATGTAGGGGGATCCACGATTCAACAATTTGTGCATGTGGAACCAAAGACAAAACTCGAACCCTAAGCCATATAAAATTTACAGGTCCATGCTAGAGGCTACCTATTAGCCCTGTCATCTTCCATGTCATCTGCTAATGTCCCCCTGCCATTTGGCATCCTTTGAGTAGTGCCATGTGTCACCCAAAACTAGGCCACTTGGCCACCCAAAAAGACAAAATTCATTTGTCGCATGTCATGTTGAAATACTCTACCACATCATCGCTCCATTACACCATCTCCAACTCAAACTGCTACATCATCTTCATTATCCATTCACATTATGCCATGTGTCATTATTACCACCTATTTTGGTATGCAATAAAATCCTTTAATATGAGGAACATAGAATAGGGAGTGTTGCCTTTAATATTTATATTAAAATTTACAAAAATATTCTCTATCTTTTTTCATGATCCTTTTGAGATGTTGTAGGAAAAACATCATAACCATATAAGGTATTAGGAGTAACAAGAGTCCGAATGAGGAGTTATTACTTATCCAAAATCCATTATAATTTTTTCCAGCTCCATAATAAGCTTTCCACCCTCCATTTATCTTTTTCACAATTCTATCATTCTAATTAATCTTGTGATGAAATTCGATTTTGAGATATTTCTATGAATTTATTTCCTCCAAGTTGTCATTTCCATATATGAAATTAGCATCAGTGATATTTTTGGATTGAGTTATAATATTTATTTATTTTTGGCAATTTCAATAGTCACCCACATGAGAGAAATAATCCTTTAGAAATTAAATTATTTATCAAGATGATACAAAATCCTCATCATAAAATAATATTGTTAAACCAAAGAAGAAGGATGAAGACTATTCCAATTATAGACATGTAAAAAAATCATATTTCTTCTAAAAAAAACACTTGAACTTGTTAATTTATATGCTGAAAAAAGGTTAGGGTATAAAGTAAAACATTGTTGAACTCCTATATTATAGATAATTTGTTCCAACCAATATTCCGTGTTCCTAAACTTAGCAATTAAATTCATGTACAAACTTATTATAACATCCCTTTGATTCAAAAGGGACTTTTAGCTCTTCCAATCCATTTTAGACATTAGTTATGGGCATTGTGCCTAATTATTTTCTATAGTCAATGAATCAACATAGAATATTTCTTTTATTATTGTGACACTCCTACTCAATGACCCTAAACATAGTAATATGGTTCACAATTGAATGATAATTCCTAAACATGGCATGTCTTTTAGCTCTTTTTCCATCAATAACATTTCATTAAAAACATATTCTTATTTTTAATATGATTATAAAGTCTAGCTTCTTTAAGTTCCACCGCTTTCATCTATTAAGAGTAAGAATAAAAATAGAGACTTGATTTATATGAATAAGTGAGTTAATATGAAGAAAGATAGACTTCTTATTATTTGTCCTTAAATCCTCAATTGGAGTAAAGATGTAACTTTTTAGTGGAACCATCAATTCATATTGAAAATAAGAGTAAACCTAGAAAATGAATTTATATACATAAGTCAATAAACTTATAAGAATGAGAGGCTTCCTATTATTAGTTTCGATATAAAAGTCCCTAAATCCTTAATTGAAGTAGAGATGTAGTTTCTTAATGAAACCATTATTTTATATTCAAGGTTTTCTTCTCAATAATAAATATTGTAAAACCAATAACATAATTAAGTTAAACTAAAATAATTAAAGCAATAAAAGATTAAAAATAAAATAAAAGAAACTTATTACAAATAAGTTATTAATTCTAAGTTAGCCACAAGATTTAGTTCAATTGGTCGAGTTCCCATCACGAAAGCACCTCGCTAATGGGAGCTCACTAGGTCAATTCTCCTCAATGCCCTCACGATTAGGCTATGCTAATAAGTCGGCAAGATGTAATCTCTTCAGGTGGATATCCCTGAATATTTATTTGGAAATAAATAAATAAATACAACTATTAATCATAATTTATAATAACAAAATTATCTTTTCATTATTTCCATTTCAACAAATAAATAATTATTGAATGCAAAAAAACAAATTCCCTAATAATAATAGTGAACAAAGTATATTGAATAAATTAAAAGATGAAAAATAATTTTTATATAAGCACCCATTTATAAAATATTATAGCTATTTTTCTTGTAAAATATCAATCATTTATATAATTAAATTCATTATTGTGTTACAGTTTAGTGTAAGAAAGTGTGATAGTGCTTGTAAAATAACATATAAAATAATAATAATAACAAAGGTAATAGTTGCGATGCAACATAGTCTTGCTTATACCTTTATTTAATTGATTATTTTGCATAACCCTTTTTGTTACATTGGTATTAATGGATTTTATTGCTAATATTTTAGTAGGAAATTGACGTATACGATATTATTGGTCACATTCGCATTTCTAAATATCTTTTTGTATTTGTATGGAGAGGTTCATATCTCATCAATATTTGTGTCTTAGTCGATTCTTGTTACACTCTTCTTTCTCCCCACAACAATGACTGCATAAATTTTTTCGTACATGCTATATCTATACACGTAACTCTATTGTGTGGAGAGGTCCACATTTAAATTTCATCCACCTTCTACAGAGTGGAAGCTCTCTACATTGGCATTAAAGGATTTTATTGCTAATATTTTAGTAAGCAATTGACGTATACAATATTATTTGCAGTGGTATGATCCGGATTGTCCACAGTCTTTTGTTCATTGAGTCGACGTTTCAAACCCCAAAGGGGGTCCATCATCAGGACAAATCAGAAAGAAGAAAATGAATGAAAGATTGTTGATTTGTCCTGATGATGGACCCCCTTTGGGGTTTGAAATGTCGACTCAATGAACAAAAGACTGTGGACAATCCAGATCATACCACTGCAAAAAACTTCCACAAAAGCCTGAAATCTACAATATTATTGGTGATATTCACATTTTCTAATAGTTTTTTTTATTTGTGTGGAGAGGTCTGTATTTCATCCACAATTTGCTTTAGCCCATGCTTGCTCTGCACTTCTATACACACTATATGTAGACAAGTAACCCTATTATGGGGAGAGGTCCGCATTTTGTCCACATTTATTTCTCAATGCATGCTTGTTCCATACTGCTTGGTCCACACAATGGTGTTTGTCCAACTTCTTTCGTACAAGTTATTTTAAGTGTAAATTATGCTTATTTTAATATTTCTAAATATCTTTTCATATTTGTGCAGATAGTTTAGAATTGCATCAACATTTCTATCTCAACACATACTTCTTTTGTACCGCTTGCTCTACACAACAATGACTGCACAACTTCTTCTATACATGCTAGATCCAAACATGTAATTCTATTGTGCAAATAAGTTCTCATTTCATCCACATTTTGCAAAGTGGAATCTATCTACATTGGAATAAAAGGCTTATATTGCTACTATTCTAGTAAGAAATTGATGTATATGATATTATTGGTGATATTCATATTTCTGAATATCTTTCTATATTTTTACAAAGAGATCCATATTTCATCCACATTTGTGTCTCATCTCAATCTTGTTCTTCACTACTTTCTCTACACAATGATGACTTCATAGCTTCTTTCATACACGCTATATTTGGACACGTAACTCTATTGTACAGAGAGGTTTATGTTCTTCTTCTATATACGCTATATGTGGGGACCCTATCGAAGCGAATAACTATTTTAGTAAATTGTTGATATATATGAGGTTATTACTAATATTTTTTTATATTTTGAACATCTGCTTGTTTAGTATCTCATATGAAAGTTCTCTTTGTGTGGATGTTTGCACTTTGCACTAAGTGCTAATATTATTTCTTGTATTTTAGTTATAAACAATGCATATTAGTATTCAATTGAGTAAATGTTCTAAGGATAACAACATTCTTTATATTTATATTATTGATAATATTTTTATTGTAAATAATGTTTGAATATTTATTTTCTTACGCTGTTATGAGAAAACATACCCATCGCTAGATAACTAACTTACACTTTGCAGTAAAAAATTTTACTGCTAATATTACTACTAAAACTTTAGTTATAGATAATCCATATCAGTAGTCAAGTGAGTAAAATTTGTGCAAAGTGCACACAAAGTTATGTACAAAACTGCATTTCATTAACCAGAATCGTTCTTTTAAAGAAGAACAGGATTTTAAATATATGTGATCTGTAAATTGTCGTGGATATTTTGTTTGACAATTCATCACAACATATCTAATAATATTATATTAAAATTATGAGATTATACACTATTACAATATTTTTAGACTTTGAGATCTATAGATTTAATTGTAGTTAGTGCATGCACACAAATGTAAATTATGAAGAAAAGTAGAGAACAACACAATAAGAAATGACAAACACACTTGATATAATATATTCTCTCTTGGAAACCCTTTTAGGAGAAAACCCAATTAGAAGGTGAGGTCACTTCCCTATCTTTCCTTGTTTGGAAATATGGCTGCAGGTTCAAAGAATTATTGTCTGTAGCCCATGGGCTACTACAGTGCAAAAATAATCTCTTTATGTTCTACCTCCTATCTCTTCTGGCTTTATTTTCTCATATATGGAACAAAACTCTCTCGAAAGAATGGAATCCTCTTCCCCCTAGTGTCTTGGTTATAACACAGCTCAATAACCTACTAGTGGTTAATTTGGACTACATCAACTCTTAACTAGAGTTACAATATAGACTCTTCTAGAGTATTTTACATAATAATCACATGGTTAGCCCTTTTTCATGAATAATGGGGGCTAAAATAGCATCCTCTCAAATTATAGGTGTGAAAATAGGAAGGTCAACTTCTAAGTGACATAATGTTTGCATATGGATTCCGATTAATGACTTATTGCATTGTTGGAAAGATATATATGCGTAAGATAGCATGAAATGGTGTTGCGCTAAATAAGA
The DNA here is from genome assembly GCA_000404065.3 of Pinus taeda. NCBI lineage: Eukaryota > Viridiplantae > Streptophyta > Pinopsida > Pinales > Pinaceae > Pinus > Pinus taeda. Next base: position 20,183 of record APFE030265711.1, on the reverse strand, counting down.
CAATTTTTACCCCCAAAAAACATCATTTGATGTTAGAAAATGCTCCCGGAAGGTTTCAGACCCCATTTTGTCAAACTGGGTTCCACTGGTAAAAACAATATCGTGAGTTGATTCCTCCAATTTTTCGACTCCAAATGCATCAAGATGGATGAAAAACAATATAATGATTCATACCATATCAATGTGGATAATAAAATTATTTATGCACATATTATTCATACTATTTAACTGTAAATAACGTATACTGTTTCTATTTAAGTAAATTTCAATTGTAAATAACATATATTGTTTCTATTTAAGTAAATTTCAATTGTAAATAATGCATATGTTGATGTGTTCGAATATGTTTCAAATTAGAATATGTGCATAAGTGTAGATAAATTCCATTTTGAAGAGGAAGCTTTCAATGTGTGAATCGCTACACTTGGTATTAAAGGCTTTTATTTTCAATATTTTAGTATTAAATAATTCATATTTGTTGTTCACAATATCATTGAAGGAAGCAGTGGACTTATACAATTGTTGCTAATACTTTAGTCATAAATGATGTGTATCTACCTATCTCTACGTGTAATTAAGTGAGGTATGCATTTTTATCAGACTTATGTCTCATCCCATGTTTGCTCTACAAAATGATGTTTACACATCTTCTTTCATACACACTATGTATGGACACACTTCATCCGTAGGTGTTGTGAGCTAGAATCGGATTGGCTAAAACATCGATGTTTACTATAAGTATTGAGTCTATTTTGCGGTGGCCCCGATTATTATTATAAATTAATTCGGTCCATTTATTTTTAATATAGTTAATATGTATTAATAGTTAATCATTACATGCATTAGGATGGTACATCCATTTATGCTCTTCCTTATAAGTATATAATAACATTATAAAAATTGAATCATTGTATGGAATATTGATATGCGGATATCGACACAACATGTTGTGCATAATGAACTTTTGCACAATGGAAATGTGAATGTGGATGACTATGTTGTGTACGTGCCACTAATTGGAAGTGAGCTTGGAAATATTGAGTTGAAGTCAAGTTCCTAAAATAATGATTTTAACGATATTATTGGTAATATTTTAGTTATAAATAATTCTTTTGTCGCTTGCATTTTAGTATTGATTAATCCATATTTGTTCGCAATATTTTAGTTATGAATTATGAAAAAATATGTATTTAGATCATTCTGGAATACAAAGAACTTGTGATGGCATGAATGATGAAAACATTGAGTGGAAGCTTTGTTTATAATTACTGGTAATGATAAAGATTTCAAGATTTCATTGTGAAAATCTATGTATCTCTGAGTTTCACATTGAAGGATTTTATTGGCAATATTTTGATATTAAATAATTGATATTTGTTATTCACAATAACACCAAGACAAGTGGTGGACCGATATGATATTATTGCTAATATTTTAACTATAAATAATTATTTAAATTGTTATTATTTTAGTATTAAATACTTCGTATTTGATTTCACAATCTTTTAATTATAAATAATGTGTATCTTTGTATTTTCAAATATCAGCATTCATTTGAGTAAAGGTTATGCATAGTTCAAATAAAATTGAATAATTGAACACAATATTTGTTTATAGTTATGTTGCTCAAATTGAGCAAATGTGTGGAACTACGGAGGTAGTGTATTGTGTGTAGGAAGATTTCAAGATTTAATTCTATGAACATCCGCATTTCACATTAAAGGATTTTGTAGATTTTTTCTAGGGGCTTATGCGTAAGTGATGAGTTTACCTACAAAAATGTTCAAAGCTAATGTGCAGTATCAATTTTCATTTATAAAATTTGATATCACATATTATATTAATTATTTATGTAGTATTACATTATTGTTGATAACATATTTTATTACGTGATTACAATAGATGTTGTTTGGGTAGTTAGAAGTGACAATTAGTCATAAATGAGACACAATCATTGGAATCCCATGTCTGACTATCTAATTTAGTTATTTCAGTGAACATAGTTCATTTAATATTTGCATAACATGAGAAAGGAAAAAATGCACTGCAAGGAAAATACCCTTTAATGGAGGTTTTTGTGAAATGCCCTTATAAAAATATCCCAAAAATCCATTTGTACTAGAGCTCACTAGTAGAGGTGGGAAGGCGGATGTTTTAGTGAGTGTTTTTGATGGTGCATCATTTATATGAAAAAATACTGGTGCTTTACTATACATATAAGAATTGATGCATAATAGGAAATGGTGCACCATGGAAATTTTTTTTTTTTTTAAATTAAAAAAAAAATTAGTGCACTAAATAATGAAGAGCACCGATGTGTATTACTACTCAATAAAATGGAAAAGGGTTAAATTTACAAAAATGTGAGTTGTAAAATTCATTTTTCCCAATCCCGTGCTATACTATGATGATGACTCGGTGGTAAATCAATACTCCAACACCCTAACACATAGTGTAGAACACAACATTGTTTACACTAATTGATAATGTTGGATAAAGGTTAAATTTTAAAAAATGTCACTGTTATATCCACCTGAAGCGTTGGTGGTGTTCTTGTATTAAACCACCATGATGCATAATTCGAAAGAGCATCACTATAGGTCTTTAATTTTCAAAAAAATGATATTCTATATTCCAATGAAACACCAGTGTTATTCATGTATGGAAATGTCCCAGCCCATCTTAGAAAGACCACCACTAGGGTGTTTTTAATTTTAAAAAATTGCGGTGCTATATTTCCATGAAGCACCGATACAGTTCATTATTTAAAACATATTAGTGTGTCTTAACAAGAGAACCTCTATAGGTTTTTTTTTTAATTTGGTGCTATCTTCTTACAAAGCTTAAGTATTGTTCATGTATTAAAATTCCATATTGTGTCTGAGAAAGAACACCTCTACGTGGTTTTTTTTTTTAATGTAGTGTTATAGTCCCAGAAAGCACCAATTTTGTTAATGTATTAGACAACCCTAGTGTAGCTGAACAAGAGAAACACTATAAGGTTTTTATTTATTTGTTTAAAACCGATTCTCTTAGTGATATTATGCACTGGTGCAACTATAATAACACATCAAAACACGGTTAAATAAAAATATAAAATAACTACTTGCCATAAATTTCATTTTTGCCATCTATAGTGATATATATCTCTGAAGCATTGGACCCACTCTTACCTCATGAAAGAGACCTATAGTTGGTGCTTATCTTACTCACCATCCTTCTATACCATGCTTAGTGTGTGGCTTTCCAATTTTATCAAATGGTCATGAAATTTGTTTTTCTCAATTATGTGTCAACTATACCTCCCTGATAACCAAATGTTTAGGTAATGTCTATGTTTCTCTATAATTTATTTTTTTAGTGGATTATAATTGCAAAATAGGTCAATAAATACACTATTTTTTTTCCTATATGGTGCATTTGACAGCTTTGGATTGCATCGATAATGGTGCACCCTGTAAATTTATAGGGTGCACAACAGTTCAGTGCATGAACCTAATGCACAACAGTTTTTGTAGTGTGTTTCATAAATTACAATGCATCAAGAAAATCTATAAATTGTATGTCAATGAATACATTTTTAGGTTACGTCAAGTATGTTTATATTTATAAAATGCACCACATACATAATATTAAAAAAATATAGCTCGATCCATTAGATAACCTTAACATTTCATACTGGTGCGAAAAAGTTATATATACACACTGTTATGTAAGTTTGTCTAGATGCACTGTGCAGAAAATGTATGTATGCGAACCAAAAGTCACACATCATATGTATGTACACACTATTTTTAGTGTTGTTGTGTTTGATAGTGCATCGAAGCCGGTGTATTACTATTTTATGGGTGCACTTGGGATTTATTTTCTTTCTAATCGAAAGTTATGTTTCCATATTTATAAACATTTTTCATTTAATAAAAAGAAATATGTTTTATGAATAGGGCTAATGTATTTTATATGTCAATTATGTAGTAAACACGTCAATAGAGGGAGTAGAAGCAAGAATAGGAGAAAATGGGAGACTAATACAATTTGATATGATCATGGGTGGGCTTAGAAAGGGAGAGGGATTTATATTACCCTCTCCTTATTAGTGCAACAACCCAAATGCTCTTGAAGAATGTAGGCCTCCTTAAGTACTATGAGTAGGTTACATCCCTAAAGGTGAACTCTATCTTGTTGGCACACTTGATTCACCATTGGAGTGTCCAGGAGGAGTCTTGTAGTGTTGGTCTTGAGATGTGCTATAGGCCCTCTAAGGATGAAATATATTTTATTCCTGAACTATCTAGGAGAGGGAGGGATTTTCCCAACTTCCGTGATGTCCCTCATGGGGTTGTAGAAGATATTTAGGTTGTCTACTCTTAGATATATGTTAGGGGTCATGTAGTTAGTTCAACAAATTTTCAAGTGCCTGGGGGACAACTACATATTGCTTATTTTGTTGCACAAGTTGTTAGCTAATTCTCATTATGAGTGATCATCATTGCACACTATACTAGTGATGGGCAGTGCATTAGTTTCCTTTCTTTTTTTTTATGTCAATTATTTGATGCATGGGCCATTATGTATTAGATGGTATGAACATTTTTTGAGGAAATTTTGTAGGTATATAGATAAATGTCGTGTGATGATATATGGGAGGATTAACTTCCGTTTTTCTTCAAAAAAAAACTGTTTATTTTTTGAGAGGTTTCTAGATAGGAAACTTACATTTGACCATTCCCCTCCTTGGTCAATGACTGAGGTGGGGATGTCTTGGAATAAGGAATTCATGGGGTGGGTGAATGGGTAATAGTGAAGTTATTTTGGTTTTAACTATAAGTGCACTATTGATTTTGTTTGACGCATCAACCAACCTGGAAAGAGGACTGGTGTGAAGTACATAATTACAGTAATTGATTACTTGACAAGATGAGTCAAAGAACAACCAGTAAGGGACTGTAGCATAGAGACTACTGCAAAGATTATTTTTGAGTATATATTGTCTATATTTGGATGATCAAATATTTTGTATGACTCATTAGGGGAATTTTGAGGTCTAAAATGGGCCTCCTAAGAAAAATGTACAACCAAAATAAACTTTATAAGAACCAGTGGGATTTAAGATGATGATGTCAACCATGGGGGATGACTCACCAATTTTGGAGTCAAAAAGTAAAAACATTATAAAATAATAAAACTACTTTTTCAATTCGTATTTTCAACTTATCTCCCTAATGTTTTACTCAAATTTCAAGTGGGAGTACTCATTGGATGCAAACTTGAATTCCTCATCCAAAGAGTACCCATGTTGCATACTTTTGATGGACCCTAACACATGAAAAATTAGAAATACATGAAAAACGTGATTCCTCATCCAAAGAGTACCCATGTTGCATACTTTCGATGGACCTTGCTATACAAAAAATGAGAAATACATGAACAAAGCATGATTGCAATCACACTTTTCATGTAGAAGGGTCCATCGAAGTATGAAACACAGGAACTCCTTGGATGAGGATTCAAATTTTGCTTCCAATGAGTATTCCTGCTTAAAATTTGAGTAAACCCAAGTTGAAAATATGAGTTGAAGAAGTAGTTTCTTCTTTTTTGCCTATAAAAAATTGATGATGTATTCTAATATTATTTTATTATTTCCACTATTATTTTATAATTTCCTTAGGAGACCCATTTTAGAACTGAAAATTCCCCTAATGAACCAATGTTCCCACTTCCTAAATAAAAATACTGAAGCATTAACTAAGGAATTCAAAGTTATTATCTAAAGAGTACCTCTTGTCACCCTCAGTCCAATAGAACAATAGAAGCATTTAATAAGCTTTTGGATAATGCACTGACTAAGGTATACAATGTCAATATAGATGGGTAGGACCTTAGAATTCCAATATTTTTATGGGATTATAGGAAAACATGCAAAAGTTTGATAGGTTAGACACCATTTAGATTAGTTTATGGAAAAGAAGTTGTGACACCTATGGAGTACAATGTCCCTAGCTTGAGGATTGCATATTTTACAGATATGGGAGACCCTGAAATAATGAAGGAAATAAAGTCACAGTTGGTTTCTTTGGAGGAAGACATATTTATAGTAGGATTTCATCAATAGGTATAAAAAGCAAGAGAAAAATCCTGGGAGGATAGACATATTAAGCAGAAAAAGATCCATGTAGGAGACCTTGTTCTCCTTTATGACAACAAGTTTGTCAAATTTCCAAGAAAATTGAAGATGCATTGGTTGGGCCCATATATTATCAAGCATATTATTTATGGAGGCATAGTTTAATTAGAAAAGTTAAATGGAGAATTAATTGAAGGAGGATTAAATGGAAGCGGGTTAAAGCTGTATAGGGACAACCCTACCCATAAAACTTCACTCTAAAGAAGAAAGGAGAAAAGTGTTAGTGCCACCTGAAGTTGAAAGGGGGCACTAGACTTTAAACTACTTTGCAGAGATCTTCAACATAGGAACTGTGATATAAGAAGGTTTGCTCTCTACAATAAGGTATGCATCAAAGTTCACCTAAAAAATATGATCGTTAAAAGGGAGACTTAACTTTAAAACATGCAAAAAATTGCATTCATGAGGATAGATTGACAAGATCTAAGGATAGATATGCAATTAATGAACACAATCTGAACACAATTTGGATAAAATCTAAGCTAATGATGGCATTAGATATTCAAAATTTCCATAAAATGTCTCGTCTTTCCCATATTTGGAAATTTCATGTGTTAAGAGTTCAAGTGTTGATAGCGCAAAGAAATTGCAAAAAGGTTCACTGTCGTATGTCATCTGAGCATTTTTGGGAAACAATTGTTTGTAATTTTCATGAGAAGGGCTTACCTAGAATCATGGAAGCAGTGGTAGAAACTACTGGTATGCCCATAGCAGCATCAACCTGAGCAACAACATCACAAAAAAAATGGAGATCTCCATGGAAGAAACCAACCAAAGAACAAAGAATAAAGAAGAAATAAGATAAGAAACCTGTCGAGCTTCAACAACAACCCGAACAAATTGGATATATCGAAGACTAAGTGGAGCATACAGAGTAGATGGAAATGGATGGCACGACATTTCCATCACCTCTACCACCATACATTCATCCGAGAAAACCAAATCTTAAACTCATAAAATACTCAAAGGATGTAAATTTTGGTACCTTCACACCCTTACTATCAGAGAAAATACCATTTACTGGGGAACTACTTAGGAAAATTTTGCAGCTCAAGTTCACAAACGATGACTTCAACAACAAGAATAAATACCCACAGTTCACACTAGACCTATATTTGAAACAAGTAAACTACCTGAAGAGTGGTGTGATGGGTTAGAGCCACAGTAGTGGGAAAATGGATTGGCGTAGTTATGATTAATGAACATGCTGAATGTGTTGCAGTTTGGCTGAATTCTGGGGAGCATGGCTCATGCGCAACATTTTCTCGTGCTGGTGCATGATGGATGCTTATGGATGGGAAATAGGATCCTTATAGATCTAATATTGATATGGAGAATCAATAGACTGGCATATCAATGATGCAAGCCTGCAAAACAATTCATTATAAAAGATCAAGACTATGCCATAGCTGAGAACATGAAGAAGAAGTTTTGTCTGACAAAAGGAAAGAGGGGATATGATATAAACTCAGTCGGTGACTAGGCATTTTTCTTCGGAACACACATATTTCTTGGGAAGATGATGAAATAATATAGGGCTAATGAAGTCCCTGCAGTGGTAGTTTCATTAGTTGCAAAGTGCACTAATGGATTTCAGTACAACTACTCTGAATACCTTTGCAAAGAATTTCTAGATGGCTACCGTGAGGTCCAGGAGAAAGGTACCACATTTCATTATGCATGGTTAATTTTGACTATTTTAATTCTGGCATGGAGGGAGCTAGAGGATTCGCAGTTCCCTCCAATAGCCTTAGATGTATGTGAAGCCACATGGTATGCCTCACTATGTTATACCACTCAACAGTCACGAGTAATGGAGAACATGATGTTTTTCGTTTTATATCACATGGATTTACATATGTTGGTGAACTAGCACCCTCACCTATTTTCGAGCCTATATGAACATTATAACATTGTTGTAAAGTTTAAGTTGGATTTCCACAAAGTATATATACAAGCTCACAGGGACACAAAGAAGAAATGGCACCCACTGCCATACTTAGTAACATAAGATGATCTCCTCGCATAGGTAGAATAGTGGCCCACATAATGGATGAATGCACTAGAAACACAGGAAGAAGATAGTGCAATAGAGGAGGAAACAATGCAACATGGTGATGTGAGTGGAAAGGACAAAGTTAAGGATGAGCAGGAATCAAAGGGAGAGGAGAAACATGACGAGGGCCACCGAGATCCTCATGAAGGAGTTGAGCAGAATAAGGAGTCTAAAAAGACAGAAATAGAACAATCTATCACAGAAAAGAGGAAGGCACGAGGAAAAGCTACCATGAAGATAAAATAGAAGTAGAAGGCAAATAAGACTAAGGATATCATGGAAATGGTCCTTATAGATGGGGAGCTGGAACAACTTGGGGATAGGATTCTAGAGGTGACAATAGAATTGTGGAATAAGTGGGAATATTGCTATCATACACTTCTCACAGGTGTGTAAGAACAAATCACAAAATTAAAGATACTGGCTTAGGTAGTCAGACAACCAACACAAATAGAGGAAAGGATTGGTGAAGAAAGGAAAATGAGCCTACTGTAGTGAGGTTAGCATCGATAATTGTCGGAGACCCGTAGTTCGACTCCATCAAGGTTCAGCAGAAGGAAATGGAATGGAGGAATGTCGATATGAATATCCCAATGGTACCATTGCAAAGAATACACAAGTTACACATGCAGATAATAGATGATCTGAAGTTGCATGAACAACATACCTCACCGCTGAGTATTGAGGTAGAAAGAGAGCTAGCTTCCTTGCAATAGAAGCTTGACTAGGCAATCCAGGAAAGGTATCAAGCAGTTTAGAAGCAACAGAAGCTCAAAGTAGTAGTTGAATCCACTTGTAGAGAAGTTCCATACCTTGATGTCCGTGAAGAGGAGCCAATAGAAGACAAGGTCACGAAGCTTGGCCTTACAATCAAAGGGTACAATGAAAAGATTGCCACAGTAAAGTTTAAGTATGAAATGCAGATCAATGAGCTTCAAATGAAGTTGTAGCCAAACATGCCACAAGAAGTGCGGGAACAAAGGGAGACTAAACTAAAGGCTACAATGGCCATCATCTATGTAGCTATAGCAGATTATGGGAAACTTTTAGACGAGAGTTTACAGATTTGGAATTTGTTGCAATAAGATCTAGATGTATAGAAACTCCAAGAAGCAATTCAACAGAGGAAGCAACAGTTTGAAGTGATTCAAGTAACTAAGAAGACCTTACCAATCTCGTAGAAGATTGCCAAAATCAATGAGGGAAAGACCCTCCATAAGAAGATTCTAGAGTTGAAGAAGGAAGAACACATTTTAACAGAGAGGACACAACCATGACAGTATGAGGCTATCCCACTATCATAGGCAGTAGATGAGAAGATTGAAGAGCTTTGACAGAGGGAGACAATGATGGTGCAGAAGGTAGTAGAACATGTGATGGAAGCACAACCAGAAGAGGTGTGCAACTAATAAAATAAATTCATAGAGACTCTACAATAGTTCAACAATACTTACAATAGTATTGCAGCAAAAATCAGAGGTGAAGTAGCTGAGTGAGTTAGGATAAGTCACATGTGAGTGTTGGGGGTCTATTGGGCACAATCCAACCTGGCCTAAGTTTTGGCAAAGACTCTACATTTTTCAAAGTGGAGCATGCAATAGAGGGCATAATGGAATACAAAATGGAGCAGTTTAAATATACCATACAATATAAGGGTTTCAGGATAGGGTGAAGCCCCTTTTTTTGTAATAATGTAAAATATCAATGGTTTTGGGACCATAATGTCTTATATTATGGAGTCCATGGTATTTGGACGGTGGTATTGTAATGATGTACCCTTCAATGTAATCGTATATATAATAAGAAGAAAATAATCAGTTGTGATCCAAATATGTGTTATGGTTGAACTTTTGTGACTTGTTGTTTTGAAAATAAGACGAGGCTTTGCAGTCGAGTGCGCAAAGGTGTGAGTTTGTAGTTGATTGCATAGATGACCTGCATCTTAGTGTGCAGGTCAAGAGCTATTTTTTGTACAAAGAATCATTATATTAGCAATAGTTCTTGTGGATGTAGCCCCACATTGGGGTGAACAACAGTAATTTGATGTCTTCATCTATATATTTTCTTATTATCTATTGTACTGTAGCAGTTTATTACAGTTGCACTTTATTTAAGCACAATGATGATTTATGGATTTATATGATATGTGTAAGTGGCTAAATGAATGAAAATAAGTAATTTATGAATGTTAGGAATAAGAAAACATAATAATAGCACATCTCAACATCCTTCAAGGCTGCAAAAACTTGGTTTTCCATCCTCCCATAGGCACTTCGAATGAGACTACAATCTTCTTGTGGGTCATTTCCGAAAGGGCCAGTGGTTGAGGGTTTTATTGGTGTGCAGTGTAGATTGAACCTAGGTCAGCCGAAATCATAAGAAACACTTTCCCACACCCAACAAACCACCAAGGCCAAACCGAAAAAGGTAAGAAGAAAGAATGAAAATAGAGAAAATCCACAATAGAAGACACATGACAAAATACAAACCACCATGGCCATGCTCAAAGTCAACAATCAAAACTATAAGGAAAACATGAAACGAATAATAATAACAAAAAATGTAAAAACATGTAAAACATTCACATCATTCATTAGCTGAAAAAAAATCAATCCCTTGAGTTCTGGTGTTCATTGTATCCTTCACCAATATATTCACAGAATTTTAGACTGAGCCTTTTCCAAGGTTAATAGCAACCTAAAAATTCCAACATCCATCGAAATAGTTCAAGAAGGGAATTTTTAGTATCTTAGGGAGCTTGATGGGATGATCCCTCATATATTTCTATATTATATATTTTTGGTTCATGTTCCTAGAATTCACATGAACTACTCTCCTTCTTTTCCTATATGATAGGAAAATATATTCTCAAGTGTTCCTCTCCATAATGCCAAAATGAAATTTCTTTTATTTTCTTTCCAGCCTCATGAGATTTCTCTTTGACTTGTCAACATGAGTTTCCTCTATGTATTTATAGGATTATTCTTATTAAAATAACTCTCGCATGTATGAAAGTTGAAGTAGCATCATTATGTTCAAATTTTCCTGTTCTTTTTGCTTCCTAATCATTAGAGAAATTTTGAGGTAAAAAATGGTCCTCGAAACAAAATTGTACAAGAAAAAAAAAAATTATAAGAACCAATATGATTCAATGTGATTATTTCAAACATGGGGGATCATTCATTATTTTTGGAGTAAATCAGTAAAAATATAAAAATAAAAAATAAAAAAATAAAAAAACCACTTTTTCAACTCATATTTTCAACTTATCTCAGTACAATGCTACTCAAATTTCGAGTAGGATAACTCATTGGATGCCAAATTTATTTTTTCAGCCAAGAAGTACTGATGTTTCATATTTTGATGGACCGTACTACACGAAAAATGTGAAATACATGAAAAAATGTGATTACAATAATGCTTTTCATGTATTTCAAAGTTTTCGTGTAGTAGGGTCCATAAAAAAATATGCAACATTTGTACTCCTTCGATGAAAAATTAAATTCTACATCCAATGAGTGCTCTCGCTTGAAATTTGAGTAAAATTATAGGGAGTTAAGTTGAAAATAAGAGTTGAAAATATAGTTTTCTTATTTTTTTCCGTCCAAAACTTGATGAGGTAAGCTAATATTATTTTATTATTTTCACTATTATTTTATAATATTCCTTATGGGGCCCATTTTAGAAAATTTCATTCTTTTCCTTGCAACTCTTTAGCTTAAATTCCAAGCTTCTAAAGGTTTCTTCTCTACTAGGGGAGGTTTCCCTTTCCTTCACATGATGGACTTCGCCAATGCTATGTTGCACCATACTGTTGTCCATGATTTTATTAATTACCACAAATTGATCTTCTTATGTGTTTTGAAAACACACATTATTGTTAGTTATGTTAGAATAAACAAATTGACTTCTTACCTTTCCATGCCAACACCATACATGCTAACCCGATGTATGTTGATCTCTTGTTGTTCACACATCTAGAATTCATGTCAGCCACATATTCTAGGAATCCAAAGTGTACATTAGTATATTTATAGTCATTACAACATTAGGTTTCAAATTACTGTTTTACTGAGACTAGTATCCAAAACAATTGCAAGCTTAAAAGTTAGTTAGACAAAATAACATATCAGAATTTGTCATTCCTACACTTTCACAATTCTAATATCAACACTGGTATGCATACAACACGTAATATTCAATCAACACATAATCATCAGTAACAATGCTACAACCAGCACCCAATTGCACATAGAAAACAATCCCTAGGAAACACCACATTCTATAATTGAGTTCCAAATTTTTATCTCCAAAAGTCTAGTGTAGAACCTTCGCTACCACTTTGTCTTGAGCCCATCTAGTCCATATGTTGAACCTAAATTCTCTGGTAGCACTATGTAACACTCACTCCCACCACCTTGGAGTCATTCAGGCAGAATGGGAGGTCTTGTCATAATTTAACTCAACCTCTATAGTCTCACGTCACAAAATTTGTCCCTACCTAAAGTTAGCATAATTTAATTTGGCTCACACCATCACATTCATCTCATCAAGATATTTTTAGTGATATAAATTTTATCATGATATGATGCTTATGTCAAAATTTATTCTCATTTTAAGCTTAGATATTTAATTGATAGTACTTGGGAAAGAACCTGCCACGTGGAATCCACTTGGCACCCATATGGCAACCCCACCTCATCTAACTGGTTCTGCATCATCCTAGGTGTCAAAATTTCCATGGTTAGGTCTACGTGGTAACCACCACATCACTTAGCCCATGTGCCCATGAGTGCAACCCTCATGTGTTAATTATTTATTTCATATTATATCTTATTCTTAACATAATAACATGCTACCTAAGGATGGATCCTTGATGGATATGACATATCCAAGTTATTTAACACCCAACTCATAATTATCTCTAACATATCTAGATCTCGTCCTTCCATAACAATCCAATTGACATTTCTTCTAAACATTTGACTCCTAAATATATCTAAATAACCCAAATTTGAATTGATTAACGGGTGATTTATACCTTATTAATCAAAAATGATTATACGGGTTTCCTTCAAGAATTTAGTGAGTAATCCAAGGTTCTCTTGAGAACCTAGTTCTATCAAAAACATGCACAACAATGGGAATTCCTCCTTATATCACACATTGAATTCAAGTGCTAACCATCAGTGAAATACATTTATAGAAATGTGATTTTTCTATCACTCATGCATTGAAAAAAGCCAATTTGGGGCTAACATCATGTTGTAACTCCCCCTACAACAATATCATATCCTTCTAAAGAAAGGATGTGAACATTCCATTATATCCCTTGATATACATACATATAATGAATTATTGCATCCATTGCTCCATGAGAAAGGAAAACAACATTCAATCATGCATAATGAGGATCCATGTTAATTAACAACACACCATGTAAAACTTTTTAATCAATAAACCCTTTAATTATAAAACATATAGACCATGTTATAGTTAGAGCACTAAAACCATGGAATTATCACACACCTTAGAAAATTAACTAGATTCTCAAAATTTATCAACATTAATAATGCGAGTATATAAGATTATATTAGCAATTAAGTGATGTATAGGTCCTCCATGCTATGATAATAATAACGCATACATCTCATTAAAGGAAATCAAGAATAACACCATTCGTCCACAAGAAATACTGATACATTTATTTTTATAACCCATAACGAAATCATTCAACACTCATAATGAAACAAAAGAACAATTAGATACACTTATCTATATAGCTTAATGACTAGTAGTTGAGAGAGGGACTAGAACTCTCCACCCAACTATAGGATAGCTACACTGCAATCTTTCTTGTAGTTGACCATCATCGAGTCATATTTACAGTTCAAGGAGGTAATTTATCAGGATTTTTCTCACCACTAACTAGTCACCCAATGGTAGGAACAAGAATCCATTTTTCAAGAGTTTTATAAACTTCCTCCAATAATTACACCACATTGACTCTATGTCTAGTATAAAATAAAACACAGGGGTTCATCCAATGCTCAGTGAGTTACAACTTAGCTCTAGGAGAAATAATACACTATATAGGACTTCCATCAGTTGGTTTATCTAAACTAGTACTAGAGGAGTAAAGAGTCCACTTACTAGGAGGTTTATCATCTCACTTAGCAAGTATCTAAGTGGTTTATCAGGCCCAATTCTATCCACTTAGTGGTTTATCAATCCTTTAAACTCATAGGTTTCTTAGCATGTCAAATAGTTTATCAACCCTAACAACCATCCTAATAATCTTTCATTGTCAAGGCTATCCACTATCGAGGTGGTTTATCAACCTACTGAGTAAGTGATTAAATTCTTTATCATCCCCAAGGTTAACACTTAATATTTAATCATTCCTTTCAGTTAATATCTGGGTGCCTCAACTCCACTAAACTATCTGTATCCAACTAAATCACAAGCACACACGGGACTTAAAAAACATAGGGAATGATATCCCACATAGAACATAGTGTAGATAAAATCTACTTCTCTCAGCAGAGTCATGCCCACTACCAACTTCAAGCTCTATATTCTCTTTCCTTATACATTCACTATTCTTTCTCTTTTCTCTTTATCTCATCAAGATCTCTCTCCCTCAATACACTACATGATGTTTATACTTGTTTGTCTCTTATTTTTCAAACCTTGTCTCATGTTATATTAATTCTTGTACTTTTACATACATTTTGATCACACATATTCTTTCAAGGAGAATTGAGACTATATGGTTGATCCTCCATTAAGGATCCCATTCTTGAATTCGATGTTGCATGAGTAGTGTCATAAATCAATTAGAAATAAAGATGGTGAAATGAATACATTGACTTGGATTTGCAAGCAACTCCTCCTCCTTAAACCTTTGAATCCATGTCCACTCGTCTTAGCCAATCATTGTGTTTACATTTACACAATATTTACATGAATTACAGTTCATAGTGACAATTACAATAGGGATAGAATAATGGATGTAAAATTGTAGGCTACAACCTATGGAAGGCTCCAACTTCCTTATTTTGCAAGCACAAACTTGTTTATTTTTATAGGAACAAACCTGAAGGAAGCTCCAACTCCCTATTGTGTAAGCACCTACCTGTATAGTCTTTTAGATCCTCCTTTCATAAATTTTCCAACTCAATCTGCTACTTGTTTTTCATAAAACATTACCCTATTAATCTTTACTTCTTAGATACGTTATCCATCCCAATACACACCTCTCACAATTTTATTCAATCCAACACAATTCATTTCAGTCACATTTTGCAACTCTACTATTTCTTATAAATATTTAGATCCACCCAATATTCTCAATTGATTTTCTATTTTAAATTGTAGCCTATAGTTAAGCTTTATATTCTTCATAGATTATTTGTCGTTCTCTCTATTGTTTAATTAGTTAACATTTTCTTCTATAGATAACAACTTTTTTATTCTCAGTCCACATTTGACTACTAAATTTTCATTACCTGCATGCTATTTCATGCAAGTTTTCCAAAAATCAGTTCCTATCTTATTCATTTTGTTTTTCAAAACCAATTGTTCTTGTTTTTAATTTTGGCACTCAAACACAAAATTTACAAAACATCAAATTTCCCAAAGGGCCAAATTTCATAGCCCCTCATGTTGGCTCCTTTCCCATAAGACCACGGGATAGAACCAATAGCTTAACTTAGTATGTGCTAAGCCTATTGTATCACTATCTTCCACATCATCGTTACCTATTATGCTATCATGTTGCATCAAAAGCAACTTGGCACCACCTATGTTGGATTGCATAACTTATTAACCCACATCTATAAATTAAATTGGTCATCAATTTGTCAGACCTTTTCTCAACCAACAGATGAGTTTCATTACCATGCCCCCCTTCATATATGATGGTTAATGAAGGTGGGGCCAGGGTCCATGAGTTATCACTTATGCTACCGACTCGTGTGCATCTCCCTTAAAGGGAGCCATGAACATACTACCAACTACTTGGATCCAATGGTCTGTATCAATTCCAGGGCCTCCCAATATACTTGATAGTTAATGTAGGGGGATCCACGATTCAACAATTTGTGCATGTGGAACCAAAGACAAAACTCGAACCCTAAGCCATATAAAATTTACAGGTCCATGCTAGAGGCTACCTATTAGCCCTGTCATCTTCCATGTCATCTGCTAATGTCCCCCTGCCATTTGGCATCCTTTGAGTAGTGCCATGTGTCACCCAAAACTAGGCCACTTGGCCACCCAAAAAGACAAAATTCATTTGTCGCATGTCATGTTGAAATACTCTACCACATCATCGCTCCATTACACCATCTCCAACTCAAACTGCTACATCATCTTCATTATCCATTCACATTATGCCATGTGTCATTATTACCACCTATTTTGGTATGCAATAAAATCCTTTAATATGAGGAACATAGAATAGGGAGTGTTGCCTTTAATATTTATATTAAAATTTACAAAAATATTCTCTATCTTTTTTCATGATCCTTTTGAGATGTTGTAGGAAAAACATCATAACCATATAAGGTATTAGGAGTAACAAGAGTCCGAATGAGGAGTTATTACTTATCCAAAATCCATTATAATTTTTTCCAGCTCCATAATAAGCTTTCCACCCTCCATTTATCTTTTTCACAATTCTATCATTCTAATTAATCTTGTGATGAAATTCGATTTTGAGATATTTCTATGAATTTATTTCCTCCAAGTTGTCATTTCCATATATGAAATTAGCATCAGTGATATTTTTGGATTGAGTTATAATATTTATTTATTTTTGGCAATTTCAATAGTCACCCACATGAGAGAAATAATCCTTTAGAAATTAAATTATTTATCAAGATGATACAAAATCCTCATCATAAAATAATATTGTTAAACCAAAGAAGAAGGATGAAGACTATTCCAATTATAGACATGTAAAAAAATCATATTTCTTCTAAAAAAAACACTTGAACTTGTTAATTTATATGCTGAAAAAAGGTTAGGGTATAAAGTAAAACATTGTTGAACTCCTATATTATAGATAATTTGTTCCAACCAATATTCCGTGTTCCTAAACTTAGCAATTAAATTCATGTACAAACTTATTATAACATCCCTTTGATTCAAAAGGGACTTTTAGCTCTTCCAATCCATTTTAGACATTAGTTATGGGCATTGTGCCTAATTATTTTCTATAGTCAATGAATCAACATAGAATATTTCTTTTATTATTGTGACACTCCTACTCAATGACCCTAAACATAGTAATATGGTTCACAATTGAATGATAATTCCTAAACATGGCATGTCTTTTAGCTCTTTTTCCATCAATAACATTTCATTAAAAACATATTCTTATTTTTAATATGATTATAAAGTCTAGCTTCTTTAAGTTCCACCGCTTTCATCTATTAAGAGTAAGAATAAAAATAGAGACTTGATTTATATGAATAAGTGAGTTAATATGAAGAAAGATAGACTTCTTATTATTTGTCCTTAAATCCTCAATTGGAGTAAAGATGTAACTTTTTAGTGGAACCATCAATTCATATTGAAAATAAGAGTAAACCTAGAAAATGAATTTATATACATAAGTCAATAAACTTATAAGAATGAGAGGCTTCCTATTATTAGTTTCGATATAAAAGTCCCTAAATCCTTAATTGAAGTAGAGATGTAGTTTCTTAATGAAACCATTATTTTATATTCAAGGTTTTCTTCTCAATAATAAATATTGTAAAACCAATAACATAATTAAGTTAAACTAAAATAATTAAAGCAATAAAAGATTAAAAATAAAATAAAAGAAACTTATTACAAATAAGTTATTAATTCTAAGTTAGCCACAAGATTTAGTTCAATTGGTCGAGTTCCCATCACGAAAGCACCTCGCTAATGGGAGCTCACTAGGTCAATTCTCCTCAATGCCCTCACGATTAGGCTATGCTAATAAGTCGGCAAGATGTAATCTCTTCAGGTGGATATCCCTGAATATTTATTTGGAAATAAATAAATAAATACAACTATTAATCATAATTTATAATAACAAAATTATCTTTTCATTATTTCCATTTCAACAAATAAATAATTATTGAATGCAAAAAAACAAATTCCCTAATAATAATAGTGAACAAAGTATATTGAATAAATTAAAAGATGAAAAATAATTTTTATATAAGCACCCATTTATAAAATATTATAGCTATTTTTCTTGTAAAATATCAATCATTTATATAATTAAATTCATTATTGTGTTACAGTTTAGTGTAAGAAAGTGTGATAGTGCTTGTAAAATAACATATAAAATAATAATAATAACAAAGGTAATAGTTGCGATGCAACATAGTCTTGCTTATACCTTTATTTAATTGATTATTTTGCATAACCCTTTTTGTTACATTGGTATTAATGGATTTTATTGCTAATATTTTAGTAGGAAATTGACGTATACGATATTATTGGTCACATTCGCATTTCTAAATATCTTTTTGTATTTGTATGGAGAGGTTCATATCTCATCAATATTTGTGTCTTAGTCGATTCTTGTTACACTCTTCTTTCTCCCCACAACAATGACTGCATAAATTTTTTCGTACATGCTATATCTATACACGTAACTCTATTGTGTGGAGAGGTCCACATTTAAATTTCATCCACCTTCTACAGAGTGGAAGCTCTCTACATTGGCATTAAAGGATTTTATTGCTAATATTTTAGTAAGCAATTGACGTATACAATATTATTCGTGATATTCACATTTTCTAATATGTTTTTTTATTTGTATGGAGAGGTTTGTATTTAATCCAAAAATTGTCTCAGCCCAGGCTTTCTTTGCACTACTTTCTCTAGACAACAATGACTAGTCAACTTCTTCTATACACGCTATATCTAGACAAGTAATCCTATTATGGGGAGAGGTCCACATTTCATCCACTGTTGGGTCCCTATAATACTAGTGATTACCCCATTACTATTGCAGTTATAGCCCTTATTAATATTGTTGTGCCCCTATTGTCCCCATATTGTTATTATTGTGCCCCATAGAATCCCTCTATTGTTATTT
>APFE030265708.1:0-21415 GCA_000404065.3 Pinus taeda | reverse complement strand
GTCGGATCACTACATATCGTGACCGTCGGATTGTAAGTTACAAAATGTACAACGGTAAAGAAACACACTTTACCTAACGCTAACCTAACTCTATACTAGACCAAGTTGAACTTAACTATTCCTATGTGTCGGAATATCCTAACAGAAGCTAAATGGGAGATGAATTATCATATGTCAGCTATGTATCTTGCGTTATTCAGACAAATAAAATATGTGGGTGTCAACTTGGCCACGCTTCCCATTCAGACCATCCACATGCTTCAATAGGGGGTATCAGACAAGGTCAGGGCCAGGGAATAGCACACACTATCAATCATCAGTGAAGCCAAGATGAAAAATGAGTATATTTTTATAGAAAAGGCTCAAACACTGAAAGAAAAGGAATAACTAGCCATGTGAAGTCAGAACCTGGAGGAAACAATTACACAGGCATGCAAGATGCTTCGTGAAATTACATTCTAGAGGATGCAAAAGTAGCAACAAATATTTGGAAGTTGGTTGTTGCAGTCAGCGAATCAAAAGATGAGATTGGTTGAGTAACCTTTAACTTTCAAATGAATATCTCAGAGCTCTAGTTAAAATTTAAGCAAACCACTCTACCAGAGGTCTGGGAGCAACGCAGAGCTTCCATCAGGGAAAGCATGGGCACTTTGGATGCAACAGTCATAGGCTATACACTCATATTTAAATAGGACATGGAGATGTGGACGACTCTGTAGGAGGATCCAAACCTATAGAAACTCGGCACAGACATCCAAGGGACACAATGACAATTTGATGAAATCAAGGTGACTATGCACACTTTGGCACTAGTCCAATGCCTCGCTTGATTAAAAGAAGGAAAACAACTACAATAAAAAAGTGAAGAGTTACAGAGAAAATAGGTTGTTTTAAAGGAAAAAATACAACCATGAATAGAGGAAGCATGCTAGCTTATTCTATGAGTCGAGGACAAGTTGAAGACACTCCAATGGACAAAAATAATGATGCGCTTGGTGATGAAAGGCCCAACTATAGAAAATATGGTAGAGGAAGTGCATCAAGCTACGGTATAGGTAACTACTAACATAGCAGTATTGCAGGTCGAGTTTAGTGAACTCCGCAACAAGATAGACATTCCAGCCTAGTTACTTGAGGAAGAGTCACCCTATTTGTGTTGGGGGTCTATTGGGATGGGGTACCAAGGGTCAATTTTGTTGAGTTTTGGATGAATTTTGTAATATCTTTTTGTAACGAAGGTAAAGTCTCCATGAAATGTGGAAAGTGGAGCGTGAAGCTAAGTAGAGTCAAAGGTAATTTAGTCCCTTAGGTGGGTAGGTGATAGAGTTGTTTTGAGACCTACCCATGGTCCATGGACCATGGTATTGTAAAGAAAATGCTATATGTATTTGAGTCATAGAAAGTCTAGAAAATAACTTGAAGTGAAGAATCATTATAAGGGCAAGGTGCTAAGGTAGGAAATGTTTGTTTCCTATACTTAGGCAAAAGGGGAAAGCTCCTGCAGCTAAGTGTGTGGGCCCCTGCAGCTGGGTGCATGGGGTTAAAGAGTCTGTATCAGAACACTTATACTTAATAAAGGCTATTTTTGGCCAAAATTGATGCATCTATGTTATTCTATTTACTTTAGAAAAGTTTATGTATCTTCACTGTGTAATTGGTTTAATGTGAATTAATGCTTATTTACTGTGCAAAACTCGTAGATATGTAATATTTATGCATGATAAGTACAATTAAGTACCTTTGTGAAGATATGAAGGTCATTTTGATAGAATTGTAGTAGTTGTCTGTCGAAAGCAGTAGACCTGCACGAAGGCAAATCTAAATTATAAGAACTTTAGGGAACCATGACATAGGCCTCCAGATGTAGAACCTTGGTTCTAGTATCCCCCAATACTACTTTGGGTGAGACTGCATTTTGCGCTATGTAGGGTGTTTCCAAAAGGGCCAACAGTTAGGGTTTTATTAGTTGATGCAGTTAACATTGAACCTAGGTCATGCCCCATCAAGCCAACAAATGGTTCCATTGTTGAGACTGAGATCTATCTGAGGAATTTCTGATGTCAAATCATGGGTTCCCTAATAAGAAATAAATTCAGAAGTGGCTCGACCAAAAGCAACACACATTTGTAGCTCAAAAGAACAGAAATCGTGGTTATCCAAGGAATGGTGGTTGAATAGATACCTATACTCAGATGAAATTGAAGCCCCTTTTCGTTTCTTCCCATGTGAACTACATGATTTGATGTCTATATTAGTAGACAATCAGGGTATGTGGAGGTTTGACGATCCTATTGTGTGGACTCGAAAGCTGGTGATGCTCTTGGAATCTTTAGAAAATAACATTGCCTAGGCTATCGATTATTGGATTGATCATATCATAGGAGGATTCGTTAAGGAGCTTGCGATTGATACGTCCATTAGCTATATCGAAGTAAAGCATAGGATCTTCAAGGGACTGTGAGGTAAGTATGTAAAGTCTTTGAAATTTTGCATTAATATCATGTTATGTGAAAAATCGGTTATGCCATTAGCTTGATGTTTGGGAATATGCGAAGTGGAAAACCATTCAAAAGGAATGGAGAGTCGGGCTCTGAATATAATCCATTATTGGGATGCTCTTCAAGTGATGACAAGAGGAATATTATGTATACACCATGAAGTGCGTTCCAGTTGGTAAGTTAGGATATCCAACAAATACCTCAACCATCCACTCCACCTCCACCTCCACCTCTACCTGCGCCTCTGCCTCCCACATTCGACATGACAAACTCAATGAAGATGTCGACCTTGAAAGGGGTAGTGAGTAAAGACCCTAAAAAATTATTTCTTATTGCAAATGTTGTGTGGACGACACAAAAAATCTCTGGTGATAGCCTAAAGAAAATGCAACTGGTCACATCACTATAGGATAGGGCGCTGACTTGGTATATTAAGCTCTATCAACACAAACCTCACACATCATTGGTAGAGACTTAGCAAGTGATGAACAATGATTTTAAGAAGTGTAATTATTAGGCACAGCCTGTCATAGTGTTTAAGGAGATACAACAAAGGGTAAATGAATCCTCGTGTGATTTTGGTTAGAGGCTAAGATGCCTAATCCGGCATGCTAGTATGAACATCACGAATGAAGAACACAAAGATTGGTACATTGCTTCCCTGTTGCCTCACCTAAGATTATCATTATCACAAGAGAAGATAACAACACAAGCATAAGCTGCAGAGATTGCGATAAGCCTTGCTAGTACAAGATATAGATATTGGAGTACAACAGATTCACTCACAGTTGGCAAGTCTGCACCTAGATTTGCAAAGACTAGAGAGGGGAAAGGAAGCCCAGCGTGAAGTTTGCGCAAAAGTTTGGTGCTTGAAATGCAAGGGCGATGGTCATGATAAGGACCATTGTCTGGTTTATTGGAATTATCTTATTGGGGGGCGGGGGGGGGGTTATCCCACGAAAGCTAGAAAACATTACTGGGTCAAGCACATGAGCAGTGTCGTTGTGTGTTATTTTTCAGGTTATAGGACAACATGCGACAACTATTTATCATCTACTAGAAAAATTTGTACACACCCCCAGCAATTCTTTTTCAATTTCTGCAAATCTGTTGGTCATGATGAGCACCATTGTCAAAGTTATGAATTAATTATGGATAGAACCCCTACCTATCGAATGCAGGAAAAAAATCAGCCTAAGGATTAGAGTGTGGGTGCAGTGCGTGGAGGATTTCAAGATTGTGGAAGAGGAAGAGAAGAAGGGGTTGGAGGAGGTCGTGGACAAGTTATTTGTTATAACCGTGGCAAAGCTAGAAATTTTGCGCATGACTATCAGAACCGAACGCATCCATCTTGTCAATATTGTAGACAGTCTAATCACATGATAGAAGATTGCCTAATACTTATA
Source organism: Pinus taeda (assembly GCA_000404065.3). Taxonomy (NCBI): domain Eukaryota; kingdom Viridiplantae; phylum Streptophyta; class Pinopsida; order Pinales; family Pinaceae; genus Pinus; species Pinus taeda. Next base: position 17,511 of record APFE030265708.1, on the reverse strand, counting down.
ACAAAGATACAGAAAAAGAAGACACTGACCTAACAACCCACACAAAATATCCAGAGGATGAGGGTGGAGCCTCGCGAAGAGGATCGTAACATCAATATTGTAATGCACAATGGTATGGCCACAGACGAAGATAAGGTAAAGCAACCAAAATATGAGGGATGGGTGCAAAAGGCTACTGAAAAGGAAGTTGGGTTTTACCTCGACTGAGAAAAATAATTTTTCATGGAAGCTAAGAAGAAATTTGAGGCTTATACAGCTGGAAGTTAGGAAAAACTAGTCAGAAATAGTGAAGTGCAAAATGTGGATCCTTCACTGTTAGCTACTTTTCTTAAAACCTATATCAAGATGTTGAGAGATCGGAAGGTAGTATAAGGGCTTGAGGAGCTCATTGACAATTTCATGGGAAAAATTAAAATCCTTTAGAAAATTGTACTGTGAGGAAACTAGGTAAGCATAGGAGGTGAAGAGGGCACGAGATGTGGTTGACCATGCAGATTCGAGAATATGAAATGGATCAAATTATCTTGGATATTGGGTCAGATGAAAACACACTACCTAAGTAGACATGTGATAGGATGGGGAGATTTGTGCCACTATGGTCTCCTATACAACTATGCATCACCAATCAACAGAAGATCATTCCTATAGGGTGCCTGTATGGGGTAAAAGTGGACATTGAAGGAGCGATTGCATTGGATGACTTTGAAGTAATTGAAATAGTGGATGACAACAATCCTTACCCTGTGTTACTAGGAATTGATTGGGCCTTTGACATGGATGTGGTGATTAATATAAAGAAGTGAAGGATGACATTCAATAAGAAGATGCCAAGTGTTATTATAAACACTGGACCTTGTTAAAGGAGCATGCTACACTAAACTAGTCCGTGACTATGAGGAGGATGATAATCTAGATCAGATATACAAAATAAATACGTGTGATGAATATTGGATCAATCCCACTACAGATTAATAGATCATGTGGGATAGAGACAACTCCTATAGAGAAAGCATGCCAACTTACTGTGTTAGTCTAGGACAAGTTGAAGACACTCCAACAGACACAAAGAATGATGCACTTGGTGCTGGATGGCTTAATTACAGAAAAGCTAGTAGAGGAAGTGTAGCTAGTCATAGTATAGCATTCTACTAACATAGCAACATTGCAGGTCGAGTTTAGTGATCTCCGCAACAAGATAGAGGCACCAGCCAAGTGACTTGAGGGTGAGTCACCATATTTATGTTGGGGGCCTATTGGGATGGGATCCCTGAGGCCAATTTTGTTGAGTTTTGAGTCATTTCTGTAATATCCTTTTGTAACGAAGGTAAATTATCTGCAAAATGTGGAAAGAAGAGTGTGAAGTTAAGTACAGTCAAAGGGGCTTTAGTCCCTTATGTGTGTAGGTGATAGAGTTATTTTGAGACCCACCCATGGTCCATGAACCATGATATTGTAAAGAAAATGCTATAAGTAGTTGAGTCATAGCAAGTCTAGAAAATAACTTGAAGTGAAGAATCATTGTAAGGGAAATGTGCTAAGGCAAGAAAGGTTTGTTTCATGTACTTAGGTGAAAGTGGAAGGCTCTTATAGATGAGTGTAGCAAGACCTTGGTAAGTCTACATTTGAGTGCACGGGACCCTGCAGCTGGGTGCATAGGGTTAAAGAGTCTGTATTTGAATGCTTATACTTAATAAATATTATTTTGGGCCGAAATTGGTGTATATGTGTTCTTCTATTTGCTTTTGTAAAGTTTATGTGTCTTCACTCTATAAACTGTTTAATGTGAATTAATGCTTATTTACCATGCAGAACTGGTAGATATGTAATCTTTATGCATGATAAGTACAATTAGGTACATTCATAAACATCTGAAGGTCATTTTTATATAGTTGCAATAGTTGTCTATCAAAAGAAGTAGATTTGCGTGAACGAAAATATAAACCATAAGAACTTCACTGAACAATCACACAGGCCACTAGATGCAGAAAACTAGTTCTAACATCCTCCAATACTACTTCAAGTGAGACTACAGCCTGCGTTAAGTAGGTTATTGCTGAAAGGGCTAGTAGTTAGGGTTTTGTTAGTTGGCACAGTTAAAGCCGAACCTAGGTCAGGCCCCATCAAGCCAACACTAAGCCATCGCACCTAGAGAAACAACAACCTCTAGCACTGGATGTAGGGGAGGAAAATCTAAGGAAGAAGAGGTAGGAAAAACAGAGGAAGTGGAATAAAATATTAAGGAAGAAGGAGAGAAACAAGTAGAAGAAAATGAGATCCCTAAGGAGACTTCTAAGCCCCAAGACATAGAGAAACATGGACATCAAACCAGACTCTCTACCTGAGAAAGAAGTAACTGTAACATTAGCTACATTGGGAACACCTATCAAAACCAAAAGGAGGTAGCTAAGACAAGGTCTCTTATACTTCAAAACAAGAAAGAGTACCAAGATTAGGTAAGGGAACCACAACCTCCTTAAAAAATCCCGATCACTATTGATGGGTCACTAAAGAAAAGGAAGAGTTAGGACTTAGTGAAAGTAATATTGAGAAGATTACCTCTCCTAATTCCAAAACCAAGCCACCTGCGATACCTCTTAGAAGGTACACCACTAGGGCAGTCACATTCAAGACACTTAAGCCACAAACTTCCATTAGATAAGTAGAAAAAGAGGAGCTATCAAGGGAAAGATAGAAGTCATAGGAGGAACATAGGATGCTACAAGAGAAATAGGGGATGCTATAAGAGAAAAAAAGGAGCTATGGGAAGGATCATTCACCTGAAGAAAGGATGCAAAAGGCCTCCAAGAGCTATAGGATCCTAAGGCACACCACAAAGATAGAATGCTAGTACAAATTTGTTGAGGGAGGCAGTATTATACCCACTAAGTTCATGATACCACTATTCTTTGAATTAGAAAAGGAAAGAGGAAGGGCACACATATGTATATAGATTGCCAAATCAAAAATTGTAGAAGATGTAGGCCTAATGGAGGAATAGATTAATGAAATAGGAAATGAATTAAGTGACCTAAAACTAATGGATTCAACCACGAGGGAGAAACTACAGGTAGAAAACAAAAGACTAAAAGAACATCAACAAGAGAAGGAAACACACCTTGCCACTACAGAAAGTCTCTTTTTGGAGTCCATACAATGTAGGAAACCATCCAAATCCTATGCTCTTTTTCTCAAGGAGATGTGAATGCAATTCCAAATAAATACACTAGCACAATATGGGTCTTTTCCTTTCCAAGACTATAGGAAATTTATTGAGTTTAGCAAAAAGATAAGTATGTGTTAGGTCCCTATAATACTAGTGATGCCCCCATTAATATTGTAGTTGTATCCCTTATTAATATTGTTGTGACCCTATTGTCCCCACATTTTTATTATTGTGCCCCATAGAATCCCTATATTGCTATTTTTGTTCCTTTATATTATTATTGTTAGGTCGGCTTGGTTATATTGTGACCCCTTAAACTCCTATATATAGAAAGGAGGTGTTTTCATTTGAATCATCCAAGAATTGTTCATTTGTGTAATGTAAAGGAGGTTTCCCCCTTGAAGAGGCTAAATTCTAAGACGTTCAACTATCTTTCCTATATTTTTGTGAGCTGGTTTCGTAACATTTGGTACCAGAGCTTTGGATTCTAGGGTTTCGCTGCTCGAAATAGGTCATCGTGGCATTTTCGCTATAACTTTTTTTCTGCAACGTTTTAGAAGAAAAAAAAGCCCAATTGAGAGGAAATCACACTGAACCTCGGTTCCGAATTTCAGAGCTTTTAATGCTATTGTGGAGATATGATCTGAGGAAGTTTGTCTTTTTGCAGACTCCTGAATTACATTCCAAACAGGTGACCTGGGGAAAATCGTCATAACTTTCTCTCTGAGCATCAGATTGAAATTTAATAAGAATGTAGAAAGAGGATGGACTATAGTTTCCTGTATATGTGTTTTATAGCCAAAGGTTGAAACAGTGACACGCGGCACGTCGTACAAGTTCACTCTACTAAACTAGTCTATAATCAGATCACTGTCGGAGATTTGGCATAACTCTTCGTTAGGGAATATAATTTGGATCAGAGTAGTTACATTGAAAAGAGAAGATAGAGGGCTGCTACAAATCACAATTTTAGAACTGGATGATTTGAGTTTATAGAGATACATCAGATTCAATATCACGCTCCTACAAAGTGAAAAAAGGTGTCTAGTTTTAATTTTTAATTTTTGCATAAGCTTTATTTGAAAAATTGGTTTGAAGGATTTGAAAGCACATAGTATAGAATTATTATTAGTAACTTATGCCTTGAGGAAAGAAAATGTAAACACCTAGTAATCAACCTAAAATCTCTTGCAAGACTCATGAAGAAGAGGAAGAAATGCAACATGATATATCAAAGTTATCAGACCAAGTACAACAAGTATCACTTACACAGAAAGTAAAAGAATCTAAGATGGATGGTTTAAAGAAAGGAATAGAAGCTAAGATGGATGGCATGGAAGCTAAGATGAATGGCATGGATGCAAAGATGAATTCCATGGACACTAAAATGGATGGCATGGAGGATAAGATGGAAGAATTGAAGATAAATTTCAATAAGTTGCTACAAGAAATGGTCACTAATGGTGAAAGGGTAGTAAAGGAAACTCATGATGAGAACAAAAGAAATGTTAATCATGATTTAATAGACTCTAATGTTGGATCAAATACCCACCATATTCCAAAAATCAATATGAGGAAGTTTGATGGCAAGGATCCTGCAACATGGATATTACAGATGGAGCAATTTTTCGATCTCAATAATGTGTAAAACACACAAAAGGTATGTATTGCAGCTTTATCTTTGGAACCAAATTAGTTTGTATGGTATCAATGGCTTTGCTCTCATAAAAAAATTATCACTTGGGCAATTTTTTTGGAAGAATTGACAACACATTATGAGGATACAAAAATCAACACTTTTTTTAGCCATTTGATAAGTCTCAAACAAAAGGGTTCAATAATGGAGAACATTTAGGAGTTCCAAAAATTGAACATAAGGGTAAAAAATATTCCAGAGGAGCATAGGATTGATGTGTTCATGGGGACTTTAAACGATAATATCCAACATGATGTTCGCCTTTGGGAACCTGATTCATTAGAGAAGGCATTCAGGTTAGCAAGAAAAATGGAAAGCAAAATTATGGCAACCAAGAAGCTTACCACTCACAACTATAAATATGGATGTGTTGCTACCCCTAGCCTTCCACAACTTATAAGGTTGACACCACAATAATTTGAAGAAAAAAGAGTGAAAGGGCTTTGTTACAGTTGTGATAGAAAATACACTAAAGGTCATAAGTGTGCTAAGAAGAAATTATTCTACATAGATTGTGAAGAGATAGAAGAAAAAGAGCAAGAAAGGTCAAAAGAAGAGGATATACTCCAGGAAAAAAGCATAGATAACGAAGAAATGAATCCAACCATATCTTGTAATGCATTGGCTGGAATTACCACTCCTTAAACCGTCAAGATAGAAGGACAAATCAAGAAGAATAAGGTAATAGTGTTGATTGATTTAGGAAGTACCCACAATTTTATTCATTGTAAGATAGCAAAAGAATTAAATTTCTTGCTATATCCAGCACCAAAGTGTCAAGTGATGGTTACAAATGGAGGAACGATAAATTTCTTTGGAAAGTGCCATAATATCAAGCTATCCATGGAGAATATGTATTGAAGAGCCTAATGCTTTCCATTCGAATGGGAGGTGTTGATGTTCTACTAGGAGTCCAATGACTACAATCCTTGGATACAATAGCTTTTAATTTTCAAGAACTTTTCATGAAATTTTATGCGAAAATAAAGGAGGTTGAATTAAGGGGTATTACAGGGAAACTGGGAAAGATAATAAGCTCTAACGGTATGACAAAGCTTCTAAAAAAGGAACAATGAAGTGTAATTGCACGATTATGTTCACTAGATGTTTCCACATTGCAATCATCTATTTCTCCAGATCTCCAAAAAGTCTTGGAAAATCATTCCAAGGTATTTGAGACTCCCAAAGGTCTCCCACCTATTCATGATCATGATGATGCTATTCATTTGATTCCAATAAGTGTTCCTCCAAACATCAGGCTGTACAGATATCCCTATGCGCAAAAGAGTGAAATTTAACATATGGTTACAAAAATGCTTGAGGCTGGTATAATGCAACCTAACCAGAGTTCTTTCTCTGCTCCAGTAGTATGGGTGCATAATAAGGATGGATGATGGTGCATGTGTCTAGGTTATAGGGACCTTAACAAGCTCACTATTAAAGATAAGCGTCAAATTCCTGTCATTGATGAATTAATGGATGAATTGCATGGATCAATTTACGTCACCAAGTTAGATCTTTGTTTAGGATATCATCAAATTGGAATGAAGACTCAAGACGTTCCGAAAACAACATTTAGAACTCATGAGGGTCACTATGAGTTTATAATCATGCCTTTTGGCCTTACCAATGCACCTTCTACGTTTCAAGGTTTGATGAATTTCATTTTAAAACCCTGTGTTAGTATTTTTTTATGATATACTAATCTACAACAAGTCTTGGAAGGATCATGTTAAACATGTTGACAGGGTGCTGCAACTATTGGAGGAGAAACAATTATATGCAAAAAGATCCAAATGTTTCTTTGGAGTACAAGAGGTGGAATATCTGGGTCATATTGTATCTCATGACGGAGTTAAGGTAGACCCTAGCAAAATTAAAACCATTAAGAAATGGGAAATCCCGACATCCATAAAGCATTTGCGAGGATTTCTCGGGTTGACAGGGTATTATTGCAAGTTTGTTAAGAATTATGGGAAAATAACAGCACCTCTGACATCATTGTTGAAGAAGGATACAATTTCATGGACTCCAAAAGCAACAAGGGCCTTCGAATATCATAAAGAGGTAATGTGCCAAGCACCTGTCTTAGCTACACTAGGCTTCACAAAAACCTTTATTGTGGAATGTGATGCTTCCGGAAATGGAATTGGTGTTATTTTAATGCAAGATGAAAGACCCATTACTTTCAAAAGTCGTCCAATCAAGGGAAAGTATTTACACAGCTATTTATGAGAAGGAAATGTTGGCAATACTACATGTATTTAAGAAATGGTGACCCTACCTAATGGGAAGACACTTCAAGGTAAAAACAGATCATAATAGCCTTAAAATATTTTTTAGAAAAATGATTATCATCTTAAGAACAATAAAAGTGGGTCACAAAGATGTTGGGTTATGACTTTGAAATCATATACAAAAAAGGGAAGCAAAATGTTTTGGCAGATGCACTCTCAAGAAAGGATGAGAATGTGGAAGCATTGTTGTGCACCATTTGTATTATCCAACCAGTTTGGATAAACGAAGCAAGGGAGGAATGGAAGAATGACGAATAAGTGTGGGAACTTATTTGAAAGTTGCAACAAGATTCCAGTACATCTGATAGATTTAGCTGGAAAAATGATTCGTTATGGTACAAAGATCTCTTATACCTCTGTAAGAATTCCCAACTCAAACAAAAGATTCTTTTGGAATTGCACACTTCTCCCTTAGGAGGGCACTCAGGAATTTTAAGAACTTACCACAGGGTTAAGAAGGAATTTTTTTGGGATGGCCTTAAATCGGATATTCAAAAGTTTGTGGCGGAATGTTTGGTATGCCAACAAAATAAATCTGAAACAATTAAGAGACCACGTTTATTACAACCTTTATCCATTCCAAGCCAACGTTGGGAGGAGGTTTCAATGGATTTTATCATAGGTTTACCCAAGTCTGAGGGAAAGAGTGTAATCATGGTGGTAGTTGACAGAATTACCAAGTATGCACACTTTTGCGCATTATCACATCCATTTAAAGCCAATATAATTTCTATGACATTTATGGAAACAATTCAAAAGCTACATGGAAACCCAAAGATTATTGTAAGTGACATAGATCCCATTTTTATAGGAAATTTTTGGATAGAATTATTTTCTTGTCTTGGTACTCAGTTAGCTCATAGATCATCTTATCATCCTCAATATGATGGGCAAACAGAGATAGTAAACAAATGTTTGGAAGGATATCTTCATTGCTTTGTATCTGAGAAACAGACATAATGGTTCAAATGGTTGCCTCTAGCTAAATGGTGGTATAACACTTCCTTCCATACTACAACAAAAATGACCCCATTTTATGGCACTTTATTGATATCAACCACCATACATCACATCATATTTAAGAGAAAGTTCTAAGTTTCAAGTAATGGAACATCACATCGAGTATCAACAAAAAGTTCTCCAACTCTTAAAGGATAACCTCCTGCTGACACAAAATAGAATGAAACAACACGAAAATCAACATCTCAGTGAAACAAGTTTTGATGTAGGTGATTGGGTATTCTACGGCTACAACCATATAAACTAATGTCCCTCAAGAAAGCTAAGAAGGATAATAAATTGTCACTAAAGTATTATAGTCCGTACAAGGTGTTGCAAAAGATTGGTACTATGGTATACAAATTGGAGCTTCCTCTAGCTTCTCGAGTGCACCTAGTTTTCTATGTTTCATGTTTGAAGAAGGTTATAGGCGACAAGCTCCCAATTCAAACAATATTGACAGAACTTGATGAGGAAGGAAAAATCATATTGGAACCAGAAGTAGTCATAGAAACAAGAACTCAACAACTACGAAATCGATGCATTTCAGAGTATCTCATCAAGTGGAAGAACTTATCCATTGAAGATTCCACATGGGAGGATGAGAATTTTATACAGAAGAATCGAAAACTACTCAAGTGTTGAGGACAACACTTTTTTGTAGGAGAGGGGCATGCTAGGTCCCTACAATACTAGTGATGCCCCCATTAATATTGTAGTTGTATCCCTTATTAGTATTGTTGTGCCCCTATTGTCCCCATATTTTTATTATTGTGCCCCATAGAATCCCTCTATAATTATTTCTATGCCTTTATATTATTATTGTTAGGTCGGCTTGGTTATATTGTGACCTCTTAGACTCCTATATATAGAAAGGAGGTTTTGTCATTTGAATCATTCAAGAATTGTTCATTTGTGTAATATAAAGGAGGTTTCCCCTTCAAAGAGGCTAAATTCTAAGGCGTTCAACTATATTTTCTACCTTTTTGTGAGTTGGTTCCATAATAGTATGGAGGAGAGGGAAAACCTAGCTGAGTTTTTTATGCATAATCAGATCCTAACATATAAATTTTTGGGATCCCAAATCAAGATTGGGAGATGTGTAACTCATGTCAATAGCATCTTGGTAAACACAAGAGGAAATAAGGGCTGAAGAAGTAAAGAAGGTGATGGCAAAGGAAGAGAAAGAGCCCTTATACATCAAAGGAGAAATGGTAAGCCCTACATCTATGATGAGAAATCACAACCTCATCTCCCCTTATTATGATTTAGCTCCTAAGTACATAGAAATCCAAGAGAGATCAATTCTAAATTTTGGGGACACTTTTAGGATGTTAGAAACAAATATTATACAAGATTGTTAGAGAACGTGGCATGACTTACCCCACAGTCTGCAAATCAGAGAGTATCACTTTCTTGAAAGGATAAGGAATGCCCTGGAAAGATCCTAATTGTACAAAAGAAGCATGAAAATACTAAAGATCAAATAGACATGACTCAAAATCAGTCCACCTTCGTTGTTGGGCTTACAAGAAGAAAGAAACAAGGTAGAGAAACAAAAGGTATGGACAAAGATAGAGGAAAATGAAACATTTTATCCATAATAAGGGACAACATCTTAGGTGCCTTGGGATGTCAGAGAGGCCACCAGAGCCATGAATGAGATTCATATGGATGAATAAGTTTCTTAGATGATGAGAAACACCTTTATCATGGGGGTGATGATGGGTCCCATTAATAGGTATATTTTTAAGTTCATTATGATATCCTACAACCCTCAAAACTATCCTTTTATCACATTAATTCACAATTATAGGCATAATATGATTAGTAAGAATATTAAAATATGATTTTCATTTTGTGAGGCCTAATGCGATTAAATTTCAAGAAAATGAGGCATTTTTGAGGCATTTACTATGTTGGGCCTTGATGGAGACAACCAAGAGAGAAATTAGGGGGGTTGTCCACCTCCTTAACTCTCTAACTTAGCTAAGGATCACATGGTCCTCAATCATGGCTCAAACTGACTAGGAACTAAGGGGCTCCAAGTCCAGGTGAAGTTTAAGGAGAACTAGATCCACAATTCTTGAGATCTTGGAGGGAATCACTCCATTTTTAAGGGAGTTAACATTAACTTCCTTTTTGTATAAATAAACGAGTTGAAAGGCTCATGAGGATTCAATTTTTTGATTAAGCTAAGAGTATTTACTGAGCCTAGTGATGGACATTGTGATTCTTAACTTTCATGTGATGTATGAGACTACTATTTTCTATTAATTAGAAGTTTTCCATTGATCTGCATTTGAGCTAGTATTAGAGGGTTGAAACCCTTGGGTTTGGGCTCAAACCATAGGGTTTAGTCCCTCTTATGTCTTTATTTCTTGCTCTCGTTTCAGAGCATTTGATGTCTGTATCTTGTTTTAGTAGATTTTAAGCTATAAAAACTTGTGATTGTAGGCTTGCCTATCATCTGTCTTATGGGAAGAGTGATTGGAAATATTTACAATCTTAGTCCAAAAACATTTGTTTATGATTTCTTGGAAACAAATATTTGTTAGCTGTAATCCTTTTACATGTTTCTTCTCTGCAACTTAGGAGTTAGTTCAGTGATTATAGTAGTGTTGTGGAATAGAATATATTTTAGTCAAATTCAACTCATCTTTTCCATGATAATTTATCTCGCTATGTTATTGGTCATTTGATGCATGTGTTTGCTTAGCTGTAGGGTTGTATTGATCTATAGGTGTGGGCACATCTTTACATCTCCACTTGTACCTTTCCATCTTCTTTATCTATGCCCAACATTACTCCCAAACTTTGTTTTGACAATCATTTTGTTAAGGCCAGTATAGGACACCATGGGCATCACCCTTGGTACAAGATAGACCTATGAGAGGAACTAGGCTTGGCTAGGAGGCTTCCTAAAACTTCATTGAGTTCCTCCTAGATTCATCCATATTTTCTTTCCCTCAAGACACCATTTCTACCCTAAAAAGGCTCTTTGAACCCCTCATCTAGCAAAACAGAGCCTCTCATAACAATACAAGACCTCCTTTAGTACCCTCATATAAAACCTTGTAACCATGTTCTTTTCAACCATTTTTTCTCCCCAATTTGATCCTAGCCTAGTTAAGTGAATAATGGACCCAAATTGTGATTTGATAATTAAGGAAGGCTCTTGGACCACCCCAACCTCCTCCTTTCCTCACTACAAAACAAAGTTAGAATTAGTATTTTTTTTCTCCTAAGCATGTTAAAACTTACATTCCTTATTTTCAAGAAAATGTAAAGTAGATCAATGATACATGGAAGTAGGTCATATATTTTATTAAATGTGCAAAGTAGAGTAGCTTTACTTCTACAAGTAGATTATGCCTTTCTCTTTCATGCAATGCTAATTAGTATCTACAACTGAATGAATGGCATTTTCACTTTTAGAGTTAGAATAAGGTTCAGTTATGCTTTCATATGATGTTTTCATAAGAGGTAGTTGGAGGAATGGTTTTGTACACCTTGATCTAATTTCATGACTTCAGGTGACATGAGTAGAACCTAACCTACTGGACATATAACATTATTACCTCTAATTTTGTACAAACCCCTGGTTGATAATTGGAGTTGAGGAGCCCTTGGGAGTTGCAACACTCTTGGTCCTATACTAGGGCTCACCACTAATCAACTAGCATCTATCATGCTTGTAGCCACAACAACATTAAAATGACAGGCATGCATATAACCACAATGCATATAGCAACCATTAACCATCATAACTACATACCAAGCATATAAACATGTATGATGATTTTCTTTTACCTCGAGGTTCGGTGCGGCAACCTCACTCTGATATCACTTTTTGGTATCATATATCACCCAAAGAGAAAAAAAAGTAGCTCTAATACCACTACGTAACCACCCCTCCCACAATTATCCAAATTCATAAGCTCGTCGTGTAAACATGAGACGAGTGTCAATATGAAATGACTCAAACTTGAATTTTCTAGTTATGGAAGTGAGGTAGACACAACGATAACTTATAGACATCCCTCAGTAATAGTAGGTCACTAGAAGTTAGTCTGCAACCTATGAATATTAGATTCTGAGTTGGAACTATTTTTCATAAGCTTAACCCCCAACTGCATGCACAACACAACACACATTTGGTTATGAGCCTCCAAATGCACTCATATGCCTCCATTCAGAAGCTTAACCCCTAGCCGCATGAAAAACACAATACACATTTAGTTATGAGCCTCCAGAGCACTGCCTAGAATTACCTGTAGCATTCTAGATTGAAATCAAAGTCATTAACAATGTTGAATCAAAATTCAAGCAAAAAATTGACCTAGACATTTCTATTCCATGACATACATTTCATCAAACATATGGTAAGCATGTAAGGTACATGTCATGAATTCATATATGATCATAAACTGATAGTCCTCATCTGAGAATCACCAAGAAGGCTCCAAACCCTCTCTAGCTAGCTACAATAGAACTTGTTAGTACATATGTTCATCAACCATTCAAATACTTATCAAATCATGTCAAGAACCTTATACAACACATGTCATATAACCACATATGAATAGAAAATAAATAGATAGAAAGCATGTCAAATAAACCATAATGTCCACATGACAACTAATAAAAGTGCTGCTAAATCACAATAGGAAAATAGCTCTTAACATATGAAAATGACAACCAAGTAAGGGACGTCCACATACCACTTGATCATAGATCGGGTTGAACCAAATCTCTCTCTTCAGCCAATCAACCCTGCACCATATTCCAAGAATGAATGTGGAAATGCATGGAATAAACCAAAACAAAACCAACCACCCTCAACCATAATGATTCCAATTCTACGGTATGGAAATCATTAACATCAACTAGATTGGTCTCTACCCAAGCTGTTTAGGGCTATAGGAACTAGTAAATCAACCCACAACCATCGAGGTCTCCAAATAATTTGTTCCAACTATGGCTCTAGGGACTAGTATCTCAACACACCAAGGGCTTTAAAGTGTTTTTCCCAACCTACACCTATAGGCACTAGTAACTCAAACAAAATTGTTCGAGGGCTTCTAGAATGTTTGTTCCAACCCACAACCATAGGGAACTTGAGTACCAATTAGAAAAACAACTGGGAAACCAACAACACCATGGCTATCCAAGAAATGCAAAAGGCAAGGTTGAAAAAACTATCAAACTAAGCTAATCTCCATGCCAATAACAATACATAACCAAGGAACCACATGCATATACCATGCATCCAAAACCAACATTGTAAATATAACATGCATATTGTTACCTAGAATCCACAACTAGTTTCTGTCCTTACTTGCACCTATACAAGATTTCTCTTCTATGCCCTTGCTTTCCTTGCTTGCTTGTCCAAGTACTGGCTCCTTCTCCTTTGCTAATGTTAATCAAAGAATGAGAAAAAGTTATCAACTAGTTCTTAGGTTCCTTTCTATCATTAATGTCTCCTTTTCTCTTCATTTTTCCTCTAATTTCCCTTGCATGAAAATTTGTGTCTCTTCACCTTCCGTTTCTCCTATTTTCCATATTTCTCATAATTAAATGTCAATTATTGCCTATTTTCCTTTGCCAATTTCCATATCCATTAATTAACCACAAGTGATGCCCACTATCATGTCTTCCCATGATTCATCTTGGAATACATGTCCCATGACCTTGGTCATGTTTTATTTACATGGAAAATAAACCAAGGGTTGTTGCAAGTAATCACTTAATTAAAAAATATCATAGTTGAAGTCAATTTCGAATGGAGGAGAGTTTTATGGAAAAGTCATAAAAAAACAAGAGTATCACACTTACATCTAATCAGAGGAATCATTTCAATTATATTATGTTAAAGAAATATAGATGGATTTTACATATGATGAGATTAAAAAGAGATAAATAAATCCATTTAGAAACTAATAATTATATATCCTATATCTAATCTATCTTTGTAAAAACAATCAACTCAGACTTCAAAGAAGCAAATGGCTAAGGCCTTTTCTTTAACTCTATAAATTGATATAGAGCAATGCCAACATTATGAAATAATTACGAGTTCTTGTATAAACATAAGAGACCTAAACAATCAAAAGAGACTATAGGTAAATCCTAAGTATGAAATCAAACATATTATTGGTTAGGTTGAGTTCGACCATAAATTATTATATTCAAAATACATATAACCATGAAAAAAACATAGAATCGTATACATGACTACATAGCCATTTTGTTAAAATTAAAAGGAAAGAGAATAACAAAAGATAGGTCGTAAACAAGAGCCTCGAAATTCCTTCATTTTCAATTATAACAATATATCAATGATATAAAAATTCTATTATTAAATCTAAATTCATAGCCATTGTAGAGGTAATAATTATTAAAGGTTTAAACCAAAAATAACTATTATAAACCTTAGAAACAATAGTGAGATGAACCCTAATAGGCTCACTCTAAACAACATAACTAAAAATAAATTTGAAATGAAAACATTGAGGACTCGTGATTGAGTCCATATGTATGCACCTATCTTGACCACCCAAGATAAGAGGAGTCACCGGAAAGAGGGATGACCTCTAGGGTAAAATACTGGAATAAAACCATTGAAAACCCAAGTATATAAATTATTGCAACTTCACAATGGTGTCACAAATTCCATGATTATTACTTGGATGAAAGATAGAATATATTTTTTTATTATTGTGTTAAAAGAAATGAATAGTTACAAACAAATTGGGAGAGATTCATATCAAAACCCTCATTACCTGTAGATATAAGCTACATGATTATCCAAATCCATGGCTTTGACATACAAAGGAGTTGAAGGGTTTAGTATTCAAACTCCATAACAAACTAGAAATATGCAAAGTACTGTATACCTAATTTTGGGGTTGACCAACTCGAGCCTTGGTTACAATTTCTTGGGGGAGAAATGATAAAATTTCTCCAAAGCTACCCATAAAAACCATTATGGGTCATACTAAGAGATTTACAATTATATTAAATAAATTTCAAGCAGAGAGAGATACAGATAAACAAGGTTGGAGGCAAAAAACCCAATTTCTAACTAACGGTTATAAACTTAAAATTTCAACAATAAATAGCGATAGCCTAAATTTTACTTCGTATGCTAATGTCCAACACAACGAAAGACCATAAGAGATGTAAGGAACCTTATAGTAGCTCATATGAAAGATTTGTAACACGAACACAAAATTACAAGTGTGTCGAATGGCTATATTTTATAGTGAAATGGAAGGGAGCTTAGAAATTTTAAGAGTGTTACCTCTTCACTGAACCTAGCACTATGTTTAAAGCAAAAGACTCAAATATCCTTTTCCATCATACAATCCTTTTCCATCGTACAAGCAGTAGGAGTTAGGGTTTCAAAGGGGAAAATGAAATCACAATGAAAAAACCATGTAGGCTCTAGAATGTCGAAACACTTACCTTCAAATGAAATTTCCAATCACGCCAATGACTCATGGAGACAATCTCGAACAGAATGCTAAACACACGGTCAAAGTAAGTCTTGCCTATGGCCATAATTAGGATATTTAGTCCCAAGAGAGAACTGTAAACCCAAATAGAGACGCATGAACTCAGAACATGACATTATCACTGTAAATAAATTCAAAACGAGAAATTACTTTTGCAATGTGGGCATAGACCTTCCTCTCCAAAGAAATTCCTTTGCTAAAATGATGAGTTATAGGCTATAAGAACAATAAACATTTGGAAGATCCTATAATGCCAACATACCTTACCAGCGTGCAGAGCAATGCCTAACTAGTGTAAAGAATGAAATCTGTTCAAATTGAAGAGGAAAGGGTTTGGGAAAAACCCGAAGAAATGACCTATCTTTGGATCAAGAACTTCCATCATAGCCATGTGAGTAAAATTATGAGAGGAAAAACAATAATGTTATCAAACCAATAGATACTACAATATATTGAAATGAATATCTTTTGTACAAATGAATCAAACTATCACCGAATTCTTAAAAATTTAATAATAAAAGTGGCCAAGTCATGTGAGTGAAATTATGGGAGGAAAAACAATAATGTTATCAAACCAATATCCATTGTATAACCCTCTAAAGAGATTTCAAGGGGTTATTCCTCTAATCCTCGGGGTAAAGGTGGAACCCACTAACTATGTGAAATATTCAAAATATTAATGATGTTATAAAAGAATAAGGGACTTCCAAAACTTTGATGATGAGAGTTAGTACAAAAGCATAAATAAGATTCATACAAAGAGTAAAGTCCTATATTGCAAATATGATTTTAAATGAAGACAAGTACATTTATAGTGGTATAGTGGTAAATATTTTTATTTTTTTTTGGGTATGAATCGAGGTATGTTACATACTGAATATATTTAACAATTAATTTTAAATTTATTATTAATAACATGAATATTAAAGAATGGAAAATATTGATATATATATAATATATATATAATATATATATATATACTAAGAAACTATAATATATATTATAGTCATATATATTTTCTACTAATATCTTTCTTAATTTAAAAAAAAAAGTAAGTATAAATAGTTTCTTGGGATAAGCTATGGAAAATACTTGAAGAGATAATGGTCCCCCCTTGAATTGAGAGTTGTTGTAATTTGGCAATATGAGCCTATAGTTTGACCAAGTGTAAGAGCACTTAGTGTTATTCTAAATAAATTAAATGAAATGTTAGTGTTAAGAAAAGATATCCCCTTTCCCCTAACCATTTTGACATTTACATCGATAAGATAGAAGAGTTATTGGAAGCTTCAGAATGCGATAGCCCTAAAATTGCTAGTATTGTCATTAATATTCTCCTTTATAATGACAATATCACTCTTCTAGCTAGAATCCATGATGATATAGATAAGCAACTTAAAATCCTCTATGATTATTGATCGAAGATTTGTATGATTGTTAATACCAATAAGATTAAAGTCATGATAACTAAATCCAAAAATATCAACCATGATCATTTCATCTATAATAACAATTACTTGGAGAGAGTTTCTTCATACAAAAAATTAGGTATTGACATTCATCATCAGCTAAACTGTTAGGATATTCCGACACATAGGAATAGTTAAGTTCAACTTGGTCTAGTATAGAGTTAGGTATAGAGTTAGGTAAAGTGTGTTTCTTTACCGTTGTACATTTTGTAACTTACAATCCGACGGTCACGATATGTAGTGATCCGCGGGTTCATTCTCTCCTCGGTATTACCGACACTAGATCCATGGCTTGACACCCAATTGGTCCATGAATTCTATTTAAAGCGCATGGAGGGTCATTTGTAGGTTAACCGTGCATGAG
>APFE030265693.1:139633-235779 GCA_000404065.3 Pinus taeda | reverse complement strand
AGAAGATGAAACATCAAATTGTGGGCCCCGTTTTGGGTAAGTTGGTACATCAACTTCCCAGGGTCGTAACTTTGGCACCCGATCTTTGTTTGACGCGTACAATAGCTCGTTAGAAAGATCTATTCGAGCACTACAACTTTAAGAATCCCAAATTTCCCCAAAAATGTCGTTTAGGACCTCAAAATGGCTCTGGAAGTTCAGGACCCGAAAAACTGCGAAAAATAGTAAATTGTGCTACAATTACGGAAATTGAAAAACTGAAAGAGATAGTTGTGGGGGTCCAAGTGGGATAGGTGCGTGGCCACCAACATCCACCTAGATCAAACCATGATATTTACTAATTTCTTAACATATCCATAATATGCCTTAACTTCTCCCAATATATTGTGTGAGGCCAAATCAAGTAAAATAAAACATAAAATATTTTTACTTCTTCAAGCTTCTAGAATATTATGAAAGAACTTTGTGAGCCTTATCTATGAGAACTTCTCAAAACTTCAACAATTCTTCCCAAAACTTCTCCATATATCCTTAGTACAATATAAACAAATCATCTTAGACATTGTTTTACGTGGGTTCTCAATAATTGGGAGTTTTATTATTTCAATGAAGAATATCATTGTTGACACCAAAAAAATTTGATATCATTTCATATTTAAATGTAAGTTCATTTACAGTATGCACTTAACAATAAATAAAATAAAATAAAATAAACATGATTTTGTTTTTCATTTTTTCCCTCTGCACACGTTGCTTCTAATTAGTGTTGCTCTCCTTGTGTAGCTTTTTTGTTTCATTTCACCCGGCACTACCATTATGGAATTACAATTACAATTTCAAGAAGCAAGGGAAAAGGAAAAGAAAAAGAAAAGTTTTAATAGCATGTGGATTTTTGTAATCTAATATCTGTAACAATTGTGTATAACTATTAAACACAATTGTTGCACTTGTATAGTGTCGTCTTTTGAGATCATGACATTCCAAAAAACTAGAACTATAACTTTTTGAACCATAGTTTCTTACATGTCATATACTTTGTACATTTAAGATTCATGTGAGGCACTTTTGTTAAAGAACTTTCATATGAAGCAAATGTATATCTATTGCTTTGTTTCTTGTTTCTAGCTCCTCTCTTTTTTATTATTTAGTACGTTGTTGTTTCACCTTTTGCACTCTTTTTTTAGCTCATATATTTTTATAATCTTCTAGTGTTAGTTTAGTGTAAATATGGTTTATCTTATTTTATTTTATTTTGTCTTGATTTTGGCTTCTCCAACACCTACTTGGAAGAAATGTAAAAATATAAACAATAGCAAGCAAGATATTAACCTAAAAACATGTTGTCGAAATTAGTTAGTTAGCTAAATGCAATAAATCACATAATTCATATTTTTATAGATATCATTGGTTTGTATGGATACTATATATCAAAATCTTATCGTGCTTTTCCTTATGGCTAGTATGCAATAGGGATTAAGAAAAATATAGTGTAAGAAAAAGAAACATACTTGACTAAGATAATATATAGGATTGAACACTTTGTTTCATATTAAAGTAGGTTATTCAATCTATCCCTATTTACCAGCTATCTGCTATGGCGGCCCCTAAAGCCTCATGTTCTTCCATGGTAGATATTTTCAGGAAAATTTTATGGCAAGGGGCTCAGAAAGTAAAGAAATGAGCCCTAGCATCATGAAACACGCTAACCCTTCCTAAGATGGTTGGGGGCCTAAGTCTCAGAGACCCGTACATTTTAAACCAAGTTATGGGAGCTAAGCTATGGTGGAGATGGATAAAAGGTGGCCCTGAATTATGGAAGAGATTATGGACCCGAAAATATGGAATGCTGATCCAATCTGAATATATGCTTAGATATAGGGATCCTCCTCGAGGATCTGTAATCTGGAACTTGGTAGTAAAGAACAGGGACTTAATCAATCAACACTTCTTCTAGGAAATCAGAAATGGTCACACAACCTTCTTCTGGCAAGACTCATAGTAACAAAGAGAAAAACTATTCATTCGAGAGGATCTTGGAGATATTTTCTTGTATATAACCAACAAGAATTACTATATGGTGGACTAGTTCTGAAAAAAACCCTCCCCAAAGCACAGGATGGCACAAATGGAAAGAGGTAGGGCACTGGTTAAACCCCACACCCTCAAAGCAATGGAAAATCATGGATTAAGAACTCCAATCAAGGAAACTAGCATACCAAGAGGGGGAAGACATTATGCGATGGGGATACACAACTAAAGGCACATTTAGCATTAAGGAATCTTATACGCTTAGAGTGGAGGAACCCCAAAACCAATAGTACCCTCTACGGAAGAAGATCTAGATGAGAAAATTCTAGCCAAAAACTGTGCAATTCCTATGGTTGGTATGTCATGGGAGGACCAGCGCTAGAAACGAGGTCAGCAGGGCCCCTCCTGGTGCGTTATATGTGGCCAGCACAATGAAAACATGGAACATCTATTGAACACTTTCCCCTTTGCAATCCAAAAATGGAACCATCTTGAGAACTTGTTCGACCACTTGGACAGAGACCCCTTGAACATCAAAGAAACTATAATCCAATGGTGTAAAGGGATCTTCTCGAGCCCTGTCATAAATCAGGCATGGAATTTAGCCCCACGGTTTATAGTATGGGCCATATGGAAGGAAAGAAACAATAGAATATTTAAAGATAGACAGAACTCTCAAGAGATAATATGGGAAGGGATCATACAGAATATAAGAGAGACTATCCTATCAAAAAATTGGTACCCGGATGACTAGCAAGCCACTACAACAGAAGCAAGAATCTTGAAGTTGTTGAACTTATCAGCAAGTATGATAGCACCAAGCTCATGGAAAGTCTTGAATTCCCCCACGCCATCACCCCTTCATTTCATGAGACCCCCACAAGTTTTTATTAGATTAAGCTTTGATGGGGCTTTGAAAGGAAACCCAAGGAACGTTAGTTTTGGTGGCCTATTTAGAGATTATAAAATGAAAACCAGACTAATCTTCGCAGTAGATTATGGGTATGCTAGTAACAACGAGGCATAGGCCACTACAATCAAATAGGGCATGCTTTTAGCATAGAAAATTGGGTTCAAAATACTAGTGATAGAAGGTGATTCGCAACTGGTGGTGGACACAATTAAGAAGCTAATTCAGGGCTCCCATTGGGAAAAACTGAGTCATAGTTGATGCATAGCTCATTTGGTGCATGAGGTTGGAGAGATCCTGCCCTCGTTTGACTATCTACTAACCTCTCATATCAGACGTGAAGGAAATAGAGTTGTCAATTTCATGGCAAACTGGAGTTCTGCCCATCCAAGAAGTATGATCGAAATGGCATTACCACCAAACCCTCTAGAGAATGATCTGATTCCACTCCAAGGTATCCTAGAGAAATATAACAAAGATAATCAATAGCAGGAGGTGAGCAAGAATCGTCGTCCTTGATTGGGATGCGAGCTGACCTTAGTGGGCTTGTCCGGTCCTAGATATTAATGTGCATCTTAAAGATCATCACGACCACCCTTCGCATGTAGCAATCACTTAGAGCAGTGGTGGAAAGCATGCGATGTTTAATGCATGAAGGTGGCAGAGTTTTAAGGATAGCTAGAGTGGGAAACATTATGTTTGGCCTGTTGAGGAAGGTAGCTTAGGTGCTCACACTCCTGTGGAATTAGTGTGTGAGGGTAATTTGGGGCAGACGAAGATCACCAATGTCATCATTTATTGGCAATGATTTCTGGTATGTTATCAACCTTAACCCTACAAATATTGATTCCTAGTATGTTATTCAACCTCGGGTCGGGGAATGGAGTATGCTTGGGATATGGGGTGACGAGCACTGGAAGGGCCAGAGGCATAGCCTCACTAGGTTCCAGGTCAGGCTTGTGTCTATTGTTTTGCTCGTCCCAGCATTAGTATAGTTTGGGATATGTCTATCTCGCATGGATGCATGCAAGGTCAAGGTGATAAAGAGTAGGGTATGTGGAAATTCCCCTCACAAGGGTTTGGAAGAGCTGAAAGGGGGGTGGATCTATGGAGAAATGGGGGTGGATCCAAATTACCTTGACACAAAGAGAGTCAAGGATTCAAGGAACTCCAGATACACCCTCTTGTGGCAGAGGGGTGAAGGGGGAGAAGCCATGTTGGTCAGTTTATGGGTTAGTTCGGTCCTGTGGACTCGAATATCTCAGGTCAAGAACCTCTGTTTGGACATAATTCAACTCACATTTTGGTGTTTGGTACGACTTGATTATGAGAAATTGAAGCCGGTCATTGTGTATTGGGTCTCGATTCCCATAACCTAGACATTTTGTATGGGGTCATGTAACAAGGGGTTTGATGGGCTATGGGCTTAGTTACGTGGTTGGCTTGAATCCCCTTTCCATTCTCGTTATTATGTTTGGTTGATGAAGTTAATCACTGGTGGAGAGTGTTGCTATAATACCGAGGGCCTGGAAATGGTTGGCACGACCAGTTCGCTCAGGCTCTACACTGGGCAGAGGAAGGAAATTGCAAACAATGGCACTATAATCATGTCTTGGCATACAATTGCTTGCAAAACGTGGAGTGGTTTCCTTCCTTAGTTGGTTTCGTTTGAATTTGAAGCAGGTCTATAGTGTGGGTGCAACCTTTGGCAGCGTCAAGCACCCAAACTGTGGTTTTGGGCTGGTGGAAATCTGGTGGTGCGAAAAGAACAATATTTGAAAGGAAACAACAACAGAATGGCTCAAGCAAAGGGTACAAAGAAAAATGGCGGAGGAAGTCGAGTATGGGGAAAGTAGAGAAAGGCAACCTCATCACTGGGAATCCAACCCAGGTCTTCCAGTGGGGCGATCAGGACAAGCCGAGGGCGCAAGCCGGCCTTGCGTATAATTGAAGAAGCGGCCCAAGCTTACCATGCTAACAGCGCCAATCTGGTTAGACAAATGATTGCAGAATGGGAAGATGAAATCTGTTAGAGTGTGGAAGACTTTGTTTTGGACATGGATGAGTGCCAAGTACTGACCCCGGATCCAGGCCATGCTTGTCGAAGAGCTACCCAATACAAGCAGACAGTGTGCCTATTCTAGATGATGAAGAGCATTTTGGTGAATGCTCTAGAACAATTTCCTCCTTATATGCATGTAGCCCCTTGAGGGCAATCAAAATACACCAAAGAAATGCAAAAAATTCAAATCCAACTGCAACAACGGAGTCGTCGACTGAGTCGAATTAAGAAGCACATCCCTTGCACACCCCACACATAGTTGCCAAGTTGCACTGTGAAGGACCCTACTCCGGTGGATTCGGCTGATGATGAGTAGTGACAATGCACCCATGCTTTTACATTTTGAATTCTTCAGTCCTATAGTTTTAGAATTATTATCAATTATGTGTATAGTTATTTAGAGAATAGGAAGTATAAAGACTCTCAGGTTTATATAGCATCGCTAAACAGACTTATTATTTTTTTCTTATGCATGGCATATTTTGCAGTTAAGTGGCCAATAGACCTAGTTTCCCACTGGGTAGGTTGAGGCCACCCGACTCTCAGACATATGGATGTAACCTGCTTTAATTCTGAAAATTAATAGAAAGGTACCACCAAGCTTACACAAAATATATTAAAGTTGGTTATGTATTCTTTTGTGATTACTAAGGTCATTATGACTATATGGTGTGGCTCACATTCTTTCTCAGCATTGTACATGCTTGTATTACATAAAGATAATGATATTGACTTATCGTTGTTTAAGGGTTTTTTACATCATATAAATTATGTTTAGTACTCCAAGCTTTTCATCCGTATACCATGTTTCCGTTTCCATATTTTAAGTGCATAAACTCTATAAATAAATTTCAACCTAGCTCATTGTATTATGTTGTCTTTATTTGCATGATATAAATTTTTACCTTGTCTTACTCTTCTATCAAAATTTGAAATCCTATAATTAATTAAACAAATTATAACATAGTTTTTTTCCGCTTATTAAATTTCAAAACAAAAATACAAATTATAAATTAAGGGCAAAGAGTAACAGTTTGGCAACTATTACTCTGATTATATATATATATTCCACATTATCTCACACCATTCATACTTTCCACATTGTCTAACTTTTCCACTGATAAAAATTAGCTAAATGTTAATTTTCACCTTCCCAAAATAATTGAATGTTAATTAAACTATCACCACACCTTTTGTCTATTATTTTTAAAAGAAATTGAAAAACTCTTTTTACACATCTCCTACAACTCATACTTTTCACATTGTGTAACTTTCCCATTAATAGGAAGTTTATATGGTTAAAGGCCTTGCATATCTAGGCCCTATATGTATTAAGAGAAAGAGATTTGCAACACTTGGCTCTTCCTTGTTGGGTAGTAGTGAAAAGGAGAATTGGTATGGTTCTTTTTAAGGAATGAGGTCCTCATACTCTATATATGACATTTCCAAATTATACCAATGTCTCTTAACCAAACCATGTCCAAATTATACCAATGTCTCTTAACCAAACCATGTTTGTTTGTGTGAGAGAGAAAATGAGAGAAAGATTTGGTGTTGGCTATTAAAGATATTCTCCATACCATACCGATGTATAATTTTTTTGGGAGATTTTTTGTGGTGGTATTTTTAAGCCATATTTGCTTATGTGTGGGGATCATGATGCTCGGTTTTTTTTAAGTATTAGTGTAACAAGTGAATTAATATTTTATTTTAAAAAAAATATTAAAATACATAATATTAATTAAAATATATATTTATTTATTTAAATATGTATTAAAGAAATTTGTTCTAAACTTTTTATTTATTCTTTTACTATTTTTATTTTCATTGAATTCATATTAATAATAAATAATATTTTCCAAAAATATTTCACTAAAAATAATTAAAAAAAAAAATGCAACAATTTTCTAATTTTTTGCATTTTTTTATCAAATTAATATTATTGCAAATACATGTATATGAAAATTTTTATTAAGTCAAAACCTTAACTTTATATATAATGATTACAAAATGTGAGCATTTGAATATCAATCAAACAAGCTTGCTCTCTTTCTTTTCATATTCTCTCTTTCTTTTGCATTCTCAACCCTCTTCAATAAGTTTTTTGAGGCATCAATTTCGAATACAATAAGTTATTTTCTTTAAACTAATGTACCTAAATAAATAGTAAATGTAATATTATTATGATTGATTTTATATTGTTAAATATAATATTATTGTGAGGGGTGGCAAGTGTGGAGGTATTTTTAGTCTTGAGAGATAAATAGAATTAGAGTAGTAATGGAACCTAGGCATAGCCTCTAATGATCAAGTTGAAATGTATGCTCTCTTCCTATACATATTTGATCTTTACCAATTAGTATTAGCACTCTAATAAGTGACACTAATAAATCCATCCACAATCTTTCTTTGGGAATCTTTCTTTTGAACTCCACACTTCACCATCTTTACATGAGAATTTTGAGATCACTCACTTAGATTCTTCGCATTCAATTCAAACATGTTTTAAGAGTCCTAAAAAACGTAATAAACAAGTTGGTAAATCAATTCTTATCACTCCCTTGAGGAATTTTGAAGACCAACAAAACCTCCACGAAGTAATGCTACTTTAAAAATATTTTGATATTAACTAAATGTTTCTCTGCTAATAACATTTTCTATAAATTGTATTTATATGACTTCTTTAAATTTATTATTAAAATTAAAACCCAATCAACAACTCTAAAACCATTTGTAATATTTTCTATCAAAAAACTTATAAATATATCTCAATATAAACTTCGACCAAATAAACACACATTTTTTAATATATTATATTATCCCGTTATTACATTACTTTTACTTATTAAAACATCGTAAAACTAAAAAAAAATTGAAACCAAACAAGAAGAAAGGGTAAATGATATTTTCATGATAATGGACATCCTACCAACATCATTAGAATGTGCAAATTGTAAGGCTAGCACTCAAGGCAAGCTATGCAATTTCTTAAAAGAGAAAAGCATGTTGGTTTAAATTGTAATACTACCGCTCAAAAGAAAGCTGGTTTTCTTTATGCTGAAATTTGACTTTGTACCCAACTTTTCATTAAAAAAAACAAATAAGAAAGTCTACTTTGAAGTGCACTGCATTTCACATAACCTAACCTCTCAGATTTGAAGTGCACTCCATTTCACAATCCGTAACTACTTATATACATTAGTACTTAAGCATCATTTCATTTATTTTTTTATTTTTTTATTATAAATATATACTTTATGGAAACCCTAAATGTTTAATAATAACTGAGTTATATTTAAATTTAATATATTTTAAAATGATTATGTGTAATTAATATTTGAATTGTATTTAAATTTGTATATATAGTTTTTTTGTAAGTAAGAAAGATTTATTAATTCAAAAGGTGATAATTATATTCGGAGTGGGTATCTTGAGTATGAGGCTTTTACAATAGATAAAGACATTTCTCTTATAATTCATATGATATTTACAAAAAGAGTCTTTTTCGCTGGGTTGAAGGGAGATATGGAAGTTATGCTTGCCAATTTTACAAAAAATACAAAAATAGTTTGATATCCTAAGAGGCCGAGAACTGGAAGTGACTGGAAAATCCAAACCACAAAGAGTGCCATAGACAAGTAGAGAGTGACATAAACATGAAGAGAGCACCATAAACGTAGATAGTCATTAAGCAATGTCGTTCGAAGGATCGTCCTCCAGCCTAATGGACTTCTCGAGAGAACTACCAGCAGGGGCGTCCACAGTGGCCTAGTGGCTGGTGGATCCACTTGTTGTCTCTTTTTTAATGCTCAGAGCGCCTTTGCAACTGGCCTGCATGGTGGTGATGTGATGCTTGAGTAAGGCATAGTGGGGCGAATCCCTTGTAACCAAATGCCTGTGGTGGACCAATTCCACATAGACTATAAATTTGTCATTCAACATGTCTAACTTGGCCTCTAGTGCTTTGAATTTTTCATATTGTTCTTGTTGTGCTAAGTCGAGCATGGTTTTGATATGTCAGGAGAGCTCGAAGGTGCGACTGTATATATTCTCCCTGGCCCTGGTGAGGCCTGGGTCGGGTATCCATTCAAATTGAGCCTCCACGTCTTTAGTGATCACCCGCCTTCTAATATTGTGGGCCTAGATCTCTAGATTATGAATGTGCTCTTGTGTTTTAAGGGAAACAGAGACCGGATAATTGAGGGCTGGTCTCCTTGCCGAAGTCTCATATCTGGTGTGGCGCTGGATGCTAGGATTGTCCCACCTTTCATTGTTGCGGCCACGACTGCAGCAGGGGGTAGGGGCCCAACCATGATGAGAAGCCATGAAAAGGATGGGAGGGAAATCAAGGGGGGTAACTAAAACAAAGGAGGTGAACAAGAAGGCTCGAGCGGAAAAATAGTTTTAGGGAGAAGTGTGTGGGTCAGCGTATTCATAGGAATATTGGGTGGCCGAGGTAGGAGGGGAAGAGGAAGCCATGAATGCGCCATTAATGACGGCCAGAGTGAGGTACAAAGCAGTCATGAGAGAGCGAGAAATGGTACTAGTTGAGGGATCGGGCAGGCTACAATTCTAAAAGATCGTTGTGATCTAGGATTTTCTAACCTCATGCGAAGAATTAGGAATGTTGCTCTCTGAGGGATTAATCATGAGGGGATGTGGATATTGTATCGATCTTGTCCTGGAGATTGATAAGCGATCTTAGTATTGAGAGTTTCGCATACTCCGTTGTCTGTATTATTTAAAGCTTCGCAGTCCTGACGAAGAGGTCATTCCTCTAGGTACCTCCATGCAAGGGAGCAAATTCTTGTGCTACCAGTTGTACCTTCACTGGCCAACCTGTCAACCAAGTTGTTAGCCTTCCATCTGGCAAATTGGAATTGGAGCCCACTCAACTCTTTGATGTGTCGATTGATTCAATGAAGGGTCTTGTTAAGCCTCCAGTTGCCTGAGTTTGGTGATAGCCGTGCCCTGCTGAAGCTTCTGACAGGCCTGCGTAGCTAGAGTCGAATCTCCTTCCATGATGAGAGGCCAGAATCCATGGATTTTGGAAATGTCAAGATCGTGTTCCAGAGCTTGGAGTTCAACTACATTGTTGGTAGTGATGCCCAAGCTGCCCGCATATATCCAAATTATCTCTCCTTTTGAGTTTCTGAAAACTCTCCCAAAACCAGCTGCTTCAAGATTGCCTTCAACAGCTCCATAATAATTTAGTTTGAGGATGTCTTTTTCGGGAGGAAAACAATGACAGGGAGCGTCTGGGTTTTCCATCATTGGAGTCTTATTGTTCTGAGGGGGAAGGTGCAGCTTGAGGAGTTGCAAGATTTTTTGAACATCAGGACGAGGGGGGTCACTGAAGTTTGGCAATTTGGAGATGGCAACCGATTCCCAAATTACCTGTTTAATTAAGGTAAGGAGGCTCTCTTCCAACTTTTTTTCATCTCTGAATATTCTAGAATTTCTCTCTTTCCAAACAACCCAACGTACAGTACCCGGGATAATGTTCTAGGCCCTGTCAACCATTGGGTGTGGAGAGATTGAAGGTCTCCAATCTTCCAAAGTGTTGAGGATAGAAGCCATGTCTAAAACAACCTCAACCCACTCCTAAAGTTTGTTCGTGTAATCACAAATGTTCAAAATAATGTTAATTGTTTCCTCATTCGCTTCATAGAGAAGGCATCTTGAGGGACCCTTGAATCCTCTTCTCCAGAAAATACTTTGTTGAAGCAAAACACTACAAACTTTGTAGCATTCTTCGTAGCTCAAACACAATCCACTAATGGTTCCCATGTAATCGTTAAATGGGACACAATTAATCAAGAGCAAATGAAGCAAGGGAAAGACCAATTAACCAAGGAGAACAAGCATTGGTCAACCTTGACATAAAATTGTAAAACCTCAAACCATTTTTATGCTTTGTAAAGCAATTTTAATACAAGGCACTTATGTAAAGATCTATATAAATTATGTCTTTAAGAAACTAAATGTCTTCCAACTCCCTTTCTGTATAAGGAGGGAAGATACTTATAATCAAATTTTTGTAATGAAATACACTATTATTATATAATTATCTATCAATCTTTGAAGTGGCTTTTTAAAATATAAAACACAACCATTTATATGAAAAGGGAAAAAGGAAAAGGAGGAAAGATACTTCTAATCTTTTTTTGTAATGAAACACTCTATTGTTATGTAATTATATATTGATCTTTGAAGTGGGTTTTTAAAATATACAACACAGCCATTTCTATAAAAAAAGAAAAGGAAAATCTATATTGTTTTGTGATTCTTTCCATTATTTATTCATGAAATATGGTGCAATGCAAAGAATAAGCAATAGACTTTTATGCTTTTTAGATTAAGTTGGAAGTTTATGGTGATTTTGAAATTTTAATGGACCATTCTAATAGAAAACATAAAATTGAAAATATTTTATTAACCCCAATAATGAATGTAGTAATGTAAACCAAAATCAAAACTTCAATGATATTTCTTTTATTTGTGTATACATAGTCTAACACTATAAAGTTGGTCAAGAACAAGGTTCAAAGCTATTACATCATATGCATAATGAGCTCATTGTGTCATTTGTGAGAATAGGATGTGGATTGGAAAGATAATAATGATTTCTCTGATTACTCAAAATAAACCCAATTGATGATATATTTAAGACAATATGATGCATATTCCAATTTCACACTTAAAAGTATCAAATATAATAATATATTTTTTTCAAGCTAGGTAATAGAACTACTCACATAGTTACACACCAATAACCATTACATAAAATGTTTTAAAAGTCCACCCATTCACTTATTATTTTATATTTTATAAACAAAATATAATAATTTAAAAATAAAATTTATAATTATTAATAACTTTATATAAATATAAAATATTAATTTAACATAAAATAATAATTAAATATATATAATTTGAAAATTGAAACACAAAACACATAAAGCTAGAAAAATTTCTATCCCTCAAATTAAATTTGTTTGACTCATTAACGTTACTATTGTTAACTAGTAACTATCATATTGTCATAAGCAAATATTGTCTTCTTTTAATACAATTTATATAAGACCTTCCATGAGCAACATTGATGAGCATTAATATGGAATATAAGACATTCCATGACCAACATTAACGAGTCTTCATATGGAATAGAAACATCATTATTAACTTAGAATCGAATTTTGATATTATTATTTATTGTAAATTAGTTTATAACATTATATATTAATAATTAATTAAAATTTGTTATTTTTTAAATTGGTGTGTAATGGAAAGTTAGTTTTTTTGTTTTGTTTTATGAGGAAAAATTTAGTTAGATCTATTTACAGGTATTATTTTTCACTGGCTTATTAGTAGAGCTTAACCACGAGGACGTTGAGGAGAATGAATTCCATGGTCTCTCTTTAGCGAGGTGCTTTTAACAATAGGAACCCAACCAATTGAACTAATCATCAAAGCTTTTTTAGTAGAAAATCAGGGCAGGTCTACCCAAAGGGACCACACACCCCAGCCAAACTAAAGCCTAACCTCGAGGGTGCCGAGAAGAATTGAACCTGTGACTTCCTAATGGCAAGGTGCTTTTAGCAACATGACCTCGACCAATTGAGGTAACTCTCGGGGCTTAAATTTCTAATGATATATTTATATATATATATATAATATATAATATATAATATATATATATATATATATATATATATATATATATATATATATATATATAATATATATATAGCTTCAGAGAACCACAGTACATCATACACATCCAGGCAGCTAGAGGGAGGAAGAACATCTTGACCTCCGCTACCAAATAACAGCTGAAACTAAAAACTGAGACCAAACATATAATCCTCAATCCTAACATAGACAAGGAAAACACTTTTTACATTGAAAAATTATATGAAAGACCTAGGGAAAAGCGGAGAGCCAAGGCTCAAGGCTTGACATTGCTGCCACAAAAAGACCATAGGTAGTTGACTCGGGCGCCACACTACGAAAACCAATGATTCATGTGCGATAAGCATTGAACACCAGCAAAAGAAGCAATCCTCCTTCCCCCAAAGCTTCGCACTAGGTGCTAAGCTTCGTCCATTTATCACTTTGGAAACAACAACCAACCTCCACGACTAAGACTTCAGACCACAGACAAAACTTTGAGACCCACAATCGTGAACCCTCTAAGTCGTCATTATTCGTGAATAAGAGCACTGCCACAAAACTCATCACACTCAATAGGGAAGACCAAAAAATATCCCACCAATATCCCTCCATTTTACCCATGCTAGTCATTCTCTGAGGAAGAGATGTTGGCCAAAGCCTCTACACTAAAACCTGGGGGGTCCAATTGTTCTCCTTCCTCAAAATCACAGGGTATGTGGCTTTCCACGTACATCAAGTGTGTTGCTATATTTTCCACACAGAACCTTACGTTCCTCATCATTCTTTTCACATCTTCAACAGAGGGGAAGCTATTATATTTCTCCGCCTACTTGTCTCCTAACACCAACCCTATAAGAGTTTTCATCTGCCAATGAAGCACCACTGAATTCAGGTATTGCTTGTGCCTTCCCCTAATATTTCAAGGGTTTGGAACCCATCTTGACATGTCTTTCAACAATTATGAGTCTAAGAGAGATTATCTCTCTTCACCAGCTTTAATCTCCAGCTCACGAATCTCATTGTCTGTCTCAGGAGGAATGACATTAAAATAGGATGCCACTGAGTCGTGAGCAAACAACTTGTTAACACATTGATTTGACTGAGCTTTGGCTCCTCGTCCCCTCCTGCTTCTCCCTATCTTCTTAGGTGACATCGTAGATACACAGGAGGGTTCTTCTACTTCCTTGAAAGGGTTGCCTCTACCTGCAAAGGGGCAAAGCCACCAACTCGACTCAACCTTGGCAAGACTCGGGTACCACTAGACAACGTCGTCACAAAAACACTAACCACAAGAATTGACTTCCGACACAGAATCACCAAGCAAAGAGATGGAAAACTCCTTATCAACAAAAGACTCGATCCCCTTTACCATTGAGCATAGTAGGTAAAACCCTAAGACCTAGACACTATAACACTCAAAACCCCAAAGAGCAATAACCAAACCCCATCCGCAACACAAGGCAATCTTTGTAGCCAAAGGCACCCAAACCACCCTTAGACTCAAAACCCAAATTCTAACTTTTCCAAGAGGATGCAAACTCAACATCCAAGTTCAACTGTGGCTATAAAGCCTCCAACGACCCCAACCCGTAGAATATAAAACAAATTCAATAGCTACGACACTAAACCTCAAATTCTTATTTTCTCATAAGAACTACGCAAGGAAATCTGATTTGAACAAGACATGACAAAAAGAAATACATAGGGCTTACCACTTCCAATTACTAACAAGAAATTCCCACATAGAGTTTTTGTCTCTTCACCTGGACATGACTGAGCCAATAAACTCTCACTAGGCGACTAGATTATGAATACTCGAGACTCCACGCCTCCCTTTTAAAGCGGGAACTCACCCCCAGCAAGGCCTATCGAAATACTATGCCACAAAAGCCAAATACTCCCCTCTTTTCTAAAGATTCACCACGGATGCTTGCTACATAGCGACTGAAACAAAACGACAAGGGACTCCTAGCTCCCTCATCCCATCTTTTGCAAATGCCTTCCACCTCCATCCCCATCAATTAATAACCCCTTCACCAACTGGAAGGTTGCATGCACCTCCAGACGAGACACCAAGGTGGTGGGCACAAAGTCCCAGAAGCCTTGCTTCCCTTCATAACACCCCAATCTGAAAAAAATTCTAATAATATTAATACTAGAATGATAAAAATAATATCATATTTATATAAAAAATTACATTTCAATTTAATTTAAAAAAAAATAATATTTACTTTTCATTTTCATTTTCATTTTCAATTTCAATATATATGGGAAAAATATTATCATTTCCCTTATATGATTTCTACTAAAAAAAACTTGACTTATTCATTATGAATCACAAAAACTTAAATACAAAAAATATTATGATATTAATTTAAAAATTTATTCCGCAAAATCACTTTCTAAATTTAAAAAACTAATAATAATAATAATTTAAAACAACAATATTATTTTTAATTCAACATACATTTCAAAATCAATTTTTAAAATATCAAAATTTCAATATAAACAAAGAAAAACCTCCCTTAAACAAATTTCTCCATTAATCAAATTTCATAAAAAGGTTACTTTAATAACACATATTCCAAACTTCCGTAATAAAATAAGTAAAGAATCCTACTTAAAATTTTTCTTTATATCTTAAAGATTATGCCTTACTTTTGAAAGCAATTTTTTGTATTTTGGATTAATGACGTTTTACAAACAATTTTTTATGAATTAATTAGAGATTATATATTTTGCTTATGCATTGGGCAACTTTTATTTTTTTAAAAACCTTTTGGATTTTGAATCAATAACTTTTACAAACACGTTTTTACGATTTAATTAAATATTATATATTTGGTAAATTTATTTTAAATTAAAATTAAAATTTAAATCAATAATTTATTATAATATAAATATTTATTTTATCATCTACTTAAAATTTTATAAAAATTTATTTTACAACTTAATAAATATTATAATATAGGTGCAATCTAATTTATATATGAAATAGTCTTTTTTACTAGAATTCACTAAAATACGGCAATATAATTTCAAGATTTTATTGTTGTTTAAAATATATTTTTGAATGTAGCTCCACAGGGTAGGCGAGTTGGTAATCACAATGCAGTGAAGTTCGTTAGAAAGGCGGGCTCCGTACTGAAGGGTAGGAGAGTTGGTAATCACAATGCAGTGAAGTTCCTTAGAAAGGCAGGCTCCGTACTGAAGGTCACGAGTTCAAATCCCCCGGACTAGCCCCGTAACCTGTGGAGAGAGGCACACGCATTTAGTTTGTCAGGGGTTATAGTGGTAGCAATCAGAATCAACCCCGTGTAACGCACACAGTTAGTTTGTCAAGGGTTATAGTTTTAGTTTGTCAGGGGTTATAGTGGTAGCAATCAGAATCAACCCCGTGTAATGCGCACACAGTTAGTTTGTCAAGGGTTATAGTTTTAGTTTGTCAGGGGTTATAGTGGTAGCAATCAGAATCAACCCCGTGTAATGCGCACACAGTTAGTTTGTCAAGGGTTATAGTTTTAGTTTGTCAGGGGTTATAGTGGTAGCAATCAGAATCAACCCCGTGTAACGCGCACAGTTAGTTTGTCAAGGGTTATAGTGGTAGCAATCAGAATCGACCCCGTGTAACGTGCGCAGTTAGTTTGTCAAGGGTTATAGTGGTAACAATCAGAATCGACCCCGTGTAACGTGCGAAGTTAGTTTGTCAGGGGTTATAGTGGTAGCAATCAAAATCGACCCCATGTAACGCGAGTTGCGATTCCTCTATATCAATATATATTATATATATATATATATATATATATATATATATGAATGCATAAAATAGAATTAATGCTTTAAAAAACTTTTAAAACATTCAAATTATGCTAATTAGACCATTTAACTCAAATTTAACAAAAAAACTCTATCAAATTTTAATTAAAATTAACTAAAAAATATAATAAAAAACATTTCATTTATTAAAATAAACTCTCTTTATATATATAAATCTAATTTATTTAATTCTATAAAAATATATTTTTTATAATTTAATTATTTATATCATATAAAATAATAAAAAATATATGAAACAACCAAAAACATAAAACATTTTAAATATACACATACACATTAATTATTACAAATATACCCCGAGTTAACAACCTTTATCAAATATCTAAATTCTGGGAGAATAAAGTTTTTAATTTAATAATATACATCTTGATCTACGATGTTAATATTATAAAATAAATATACATATTCAAAATCCTCGATGGTGAATATTTCTACCAAATGATTTTTAAAATGTTTCAAAAATAGTGAAGATTTCTACCTAATATTTAATTATTATTTTTTTAATGAAAAAACGGAATTGGCTCTGCTATTTTTAGCCTGGTTAACGTTAAATAATTGTATTTCTTTCTTTAAATATCTCACCGACGAATTTATTTATTAATTTTTTATTAACATCCCACTCCATCATGTGAGGTCCACATCCGAGTAGTGTGGGCCACGTGGGAAAATACCCTAGGTTAAAAATTCAGGTTGAATTTTCATGCTCAGCTGTAAAATTTCAGATTCAACTTTTTTTATCTGACTATTTTCCGCGTGCCGCTGCTGAATCTCTATATGTTCAGTCCTTGGCTCAATATCCTGAACCCTCATTCTTCTCTGTCTTCCTGCCATTGTTGCAATTCTCTGCGCGGATCCACCTGCGCTCTCATTGGATTCACATTTTCCTCGTTTTTCCCGATCGATTGATTTGTTTTTGAGGTCACGGCTGTGCGGATATCTGAGCATCCAGGGTTTAAGGAATTGGAGATCTGAAAAGGCCAGGGGCCAGAATGGAGCTCTTTTACTATGTCGTTTTTGGAGTACTGACGGCCATTGTGGCAGTGTTTGAGCTCAGCAAGAGCAACAAAGATCGAATTACGACTCCTTCAGCGTTCAATTCGTTCAAGAACAATTATCTCGTGGTTTACAGTCTTATGATGGGTAAGTTCTTGGATTTGTATGGTTATGCTTTATTTTCGGAGCTTTTGCGAGTTAATTTAGGTTTTAAATTGTAGAGCATTGGCCTGTTTGAATGTACAATTAGGGTTTTAAGGAGCTTAAGTGGAGATCTGGAGAATTTGACATGTTTGTTTTAATGCTGTAATGCAATCGGCTGTTAAGAAGTTATGTTTCCAGAATTTCTCTTTATTATGGAGGTTTCGAGGTGCCGACAGTTTCAATTTACCTCCGGGAAGCGAGATCTCAAGGGTTTTAGTACAAGATCTGGTGTTTAGATGCTCTGTGCTAAAATGCCTGTTATAGTTATTCCCGGCACTGCTGTTTAAGCTATTCAGTTCGCGA
This sequence comes from Pinus taeda, assembly GCA_000404065.3. Lineage (NCBI taxonomy): Eukaryota > Viridiplantae > Streptophyta > Pinopsida > Pinales > Pinaceae > Pinus > Pinus taeda. The sequence continues at coordinate 217,765 of APFE030265693.1, read as the reverse complement.
GTTGTAAGGTGTCATCTGGTTATTTTACACAATCTTGTCTTCAATGTTAGATTCTCGTTAGGAAATTTGTTTTTATTTTTATTTTTTGTCATTGCTGAAATTGAGGAATGTGTAAAAACAAACTGATTAGAGTTAGTCGAGGCATTCTCCCGAAATTAAATCAGTTTGTGTATATGCTTAAAGAAATGCTGCCTCACCGTCTAGTTCAGCTTCAGATATTGGTCAGTGCTTAGAGAAGTGTCAGTGTGTTCCTCTTTTGTCTGTAAAGATCTTAGCTCATAGTGAATGAGTGGAACTTTGAATCACATTTGATAAAACTCGAGGATCTGGTTGTAACCATCGAGGACCGTCATGGCTCAGCATGATTTCTCCCGAAGGAGATCGGAACTAATTAGATTACTTTAATGTTTTTGGATATGCTTCTTTTTTGGGTCTACCGTTTAATTTTCCTTTTAGCATTGTTTGCTGTTGTATATGTTAATCGGTGAAGGTAGTTCGTTGTTACCACTTCGACAGTCGACGGGGTCTAACATGTGAAGGTTATTGTTGTAATTTGACATGTTTATAGATCAGTAGTTATTTAACTTCGTAATTCTAGATGTTTTGGGTTTCTGATGTAAATCTTCTTTGGTTTTGCCCAATAAGTTATTAAGTGGTTGGTTGATATCCCGGTTCATCTGTGGACAAGGCATTCATGAAATAGAGATATTCTACAGAATTGGACGTTATTGGCTTACTCATTCTGATAATACTAACCCGGCTCTTTCCTTCGCCTAATGGTTTCTCTTTTCATTGTAACGTAGCTGGAGATTGGTTACAAGGGCCCTACGTTTACTATCTTTACAGCACGTATGGTTTCGGCAAAGGAGATATTGGAAGACTCTTCATTGCAGGCTTCGGGTCATCTATGTTATTTGGCACCATTGTGGGATCTTTAGCTGATAAACAGTAAGATATTAACACTCCGTATGCTTTGTAGCTGTGCACTTGTATTGTGGCAATTACTGAGAACAAAAATAACTAGTAAAATAGATCTATTCTAATATGTTATTCTATCTGCAGGGGTCGGAAGAGGGCTTGTATAACATACTGCATAACGTATATATTGAGTTGTATTACAAAGCATTCTCCTGAGTACAAAATATTGATGATTGGCCGTATTCTTGGAGGCATTGCCACATCTCTTCTATTTTCAGCTTTTGAATCATGGCTTGTTGCTGAACATTTCAAGGTAATGAATATATCCATCTTGCACAGAAAGTTGGGGTAGCTTCTGCATGTTTACATCATGTGCATGCAGCAATGCTGAAAGACCTGGTGTATTTAGAATTATTTTGCATAGCATGTAGTTTCTCTCTCTGATTAATGTGTTGTTGGAGTTGGCCTGAAATCTGAAGACAATTTTTACCTTTTGTAGAAAGAAATATAGGAAAAATTAGCAAGGCATATGCTAAGATATTCTGGTCACTTGAGGTTTTTTTGGTTTCTTGCAGAGGGGTTTTGATCCACAATGGTTATCATTCACCTTTTCAAAGGCAATATTCCTTGGCAATGGTCTTGTAGCCATTATCTCTGGGTTGTTTGCCAATACCCTTGCTGACACTCTAGGCTTTGGTCCAGTTTCTCCGTTTGATGCTGCAGCATGCTTCTTAGCTATAGGGATGGCCATTATCTTCTCCACCTGGACAGAGAACTATGGAGATCCTTCGGAGAATAAGGATCTACTTACTCAGTTCAAGGGTGCTGCCACAGCTATTGCTTCAGGTAAGTGTTTAAACTCTGTCATCTCCAAATATCTTGCCGTCTTTGAACTATATGTCAGATAGACGGATGATGGTAGAGCTTTTCCTTATGTTTAGTCTTGACAACTATGTTGCTCATTTTGATGAGTAGATGAGAAGATTGCATTGCTGGGAGCTATACAGTCCTTATTTGAAGGTTCAATGTACACATTTGTATTTCTTTGGACACCTGCTCTGAGCCCAAATGAACAGGATATTCCTCATGGGTTCATATTTGCAACATTTATGTTGTCTTCAATGCTGGGAAGTTCCCTTGCCTCCAGACTCCTGGCCCGCCAAACAGTCAAGGCGGAGAGCTACATGCAGATTGTATTCCTTGTTTCTGCAGGATCCTTCCTCCTTCCTCTCATAACTACTGTATGTCTTAGCTTTACTATTCCTTTGTGTCTTCTGATAGAATTTATTTATACGAAACATTAGCATACTGTGGATCTGAGGACATTTTGTGTGCTTGCTGTGAGCAGTTCATTTTAGAGCCCAGCACAGAAAAAGGTGGAAGCATTACACCAGGAGGGCGTCTCCAGCTTCTTGGTTTCTGTGTGTTTGAGGCCTGTGTGGGAATTTTCTGGCCCTCGATTATGAAAATGCGATCACAATACATTCCTGAGGAATCTAGGAGCACAATTATGAACTTCTTCCGGATACCTTTGAACATATTTGTCTGTGTTGTGCTTTACAATGTAAGGCCACAAGACCTTCTAATCTCATTTTTCAATATGGATGTCATGAGCAGGAGCATTGTATTGTATATAAACAGGGATTAACAAGTCTTAATTAAGGAACTTTTTGTTTTGGTATGTTTTATGGAATTTTTTGGAAACCATTTAAAAGTTTTGAAATCACTCAAACTTTTCTTTCTTTTCTTCTTTATGAAAGGTCAATGCCTTCCCAATCACAGTCATGTTTGGTATGTGTGCCATCTTCCTCTTCATGGCATCAGTTCTCCAAAGGCGGCTCATGGTTGTTGCAGAGAGTCACAAGACAAGTAAGTCTTACAAACTTCTGTCAAGTAACTGATTTTAAGCTGAGTCGCAAGTAAGATGCACACACTTTGTCATGTAACTGATGTTAGGTCTGTGGAAAGGTGTTGGCTTTTTATTTTTCTATGATTTTGAGCTTCTTTCTAGGTTTTTTATCAACGTGTTCATACAGTTCCTTTCTTATTTGCAGAATCTCTAGATACTTGGGGTGTAACCAAGGAGCGGGATACAGAGGCAGAGCCCCTCAATATCTGAAATGAAGAAGTTTTGGAGAAGGTAACTTGAAATATTTGCATGGGTTGTGAAAAGAGTCATTGACAATTCCCTTGCAAAAATTGTATTCTTGGGCTTGGCCCATGAACTGTTTCTGCTAAATCATTTTGTCACATAAAATAATAGGCAGTTTTATTCATCTATTGGAGAAGGTAAAGAACTTATTCATTGTAGAACTTCAGTTGGAGATATTAATGTTTTTTGTCTAACCGATTAAGATCACTCGGTAGACAATTATTATAAGGTGTAATTTTGTTGTGGAATTTTATTTTTCAACTAGTCCTGAACCCTGGCTGATCAGAGGACAAGTGGTATACTAACTAGGCTTTATTTCAATCAATCATTATCTAGGTAAGGTAAATCATCTGCCCGCTCCTTTTTGCTCAGCAGTTTGGTGTAGAGCCAAGAGCTCTGTTTGTAACTCCAATGATTTATTGATTAACTCACCACGGTCCACTAGGTGTGTGAAAAGTTCTGTTAGTGTATTGCGCATTTGAATTACTTGTTTATTTTTAGTACTTGGCTTTTGTTATTTCTTGCACTTTTAAATATTGGGGACTGATAAATGCTAGCAAGATTGGAATAGCAAATGTTGGCTGGTGTTTTAGGCTTGACTTTCATGCAAATTATCAATATTGTGTGGACGAATTCCATGTTTCATGCTTAATGACATAAATGAGACACTTTCTTGGAACTTTTGAACTTGGAAGTTTCATCAATCTATTGGAAAATATAGCAGTGCCAATAAATTTTCATCATCTGTTGTTATATGACCTCACAAAACTACAAGGCACTTGGGTTTGTGGAATGCGTAGAAATTAGAAGGCAGAAGATTGGATTGACAATCCCATGGGAACTGTTGGAAGTGGTTTATCAGTGCAAGAAAATGCTGTGGCTGTGATCAACTATTCAGTACTTGTGGCCTGTGACTTCCCAGAACAGAAAGACAATCAGTTATATGGAATGTGTAGAGATAGAAAGCACAATAGCAATTTGGTGAGATACATGAAACCCATGACACAGGCTAACTAGGAATCCATCTTGCATTTCCCCACATATTAAGAAACTCTGCCAATGTATCGTAATGATTTGAAACTCAAACTATTATATTGTTTTTTACCACATTAGTTTTTTTATTGCTGCATGTTTGAGGTAGCTATATATACAATATACAATAATTTTCACAAACATATAATTTGTATGGGTTTACATTTCTGGTAAGTCGATAAAAAGCAGTGCCAATAAATTTTCATCATCTGTTGTTATATACCTCACAAAACTACAAGGCACTTGGTTATGTGGAATGCTTAGAAATTAGAAGGCAGAAGATTGGATTGACAATCCCATGTGAACTGTTGGAAGTGGTTTATCAGTGTAAGGAAAAATGCTGTGGCTGTGATCAACTATTCAGTACTTGTGGCCTGTGACTTCCCAGAACAGAAAGACAATCAGTTATATGGAATGTGTAGAGATAGAAAGCACAATAGCAACTTGGCGAGATACATGAAACCCATGACACAGGCTAACTAGGAATCCATCTTGCATTTCCCCACATATTGAGAAACTCTGCCAATGTATCATAATGATTTGAAACTCAAACTATTATATTGTTTTTTACCACATTAGTTTTTTTATTGCTGCATGTTCGAGGTAGCTATATATACAATATACAATAATTTTCACAAACATATAATTTGTATGGGTTTACATTTCTCGTAAGTCGATAAAAAACTGTGAACATGGCTGTCCATAACTTGCAGGGGATTGTTTGGTTTGTGAAGAAGGTGAATAGGGTCATCATCAATAAATTTTCAGTGCAAGAATGTTTGTGAACTTATAGATATATAATTTCAAAGCAAAGTGTCAAGCAAAATACACCCTTTTAAGGCATATATCGTAGGTTTTGCAGTATGTGTAGATATCTTCTTCCGAATATAAATATATAAAAGGGGAAAACTTCTGTCCAGCAAATGTGGATTTTGGCCTCTTTTTGCGCTATGGTTGCTGGAGGTGTTATTCCTACTTGTGTTTTTCTGTTGCTCTTTATTTGCTTTGCTTCTATTATTTTCTTGATGTCCAATTCCAAGATGATGCCCGGAACCTTCCTTTCTACACATTATCCTGCTTCAATGAAGTAAATATGAAGTTACATGCTCTCATTTCATATCTAGAACTAAAATGTGCCAAGATATGTGATCAGCCACAACATTTTGTTGCAACATGAAGTGCCCACAGCTTCCGACCTAATGAACACTACAGTGATCTCAGACACCCTTCCAAGTCTCATGGAGTGTTTTGGAGCGTATATTTTTTGGTTAACTTTTCACTCAAATGCAAATAGTGAATTTTCACCAACTGAACATGCAACTATTCTTCAAGGAAATCTGCAGCTGGGTGCAACTTCATTATACTTGGTACTTGCATTTGACTGCCCCTTGCCGCTTTTAAGTAGCAAGGTCCCATGGTTGAATTATATGTGACACCCCGCAACATTTTGTTGTAACAATAAGTGTCCAAAGCTCCGTACCTAATGGACCATCACAATGATTTCCCAAGTCCCATTATGTTCTTAATTGTCTTTTGGCATTTTGTTCTGTGGTAAGCTCTCTGCTGCCTTTATTTGTGATCGTTGTCTATGCAATCTTCATTCCTTTCTTCAGTAAAAGATGCAACTATCCTTCATCGACTGTCTTGTATTGCTTGTTGTAAACCTTGTAACACTTTGTAGTTATATTGGGCTATATATGCCTCCTTTGTTAACTAGGCCCCACAGTTGAAAAATCTGTATGCACCACTACCTTATTTTTGAAATTATGTGGTGCAATAGTATATAATCTCCGAAGACACGGATGATGTCTTAGGACTAAATGATCATTCTTAGTTTATTCAGAAATAATTAGATCCTGTTTACTTTTTAGTTTTCCTTTATTTATAATAAATATAATACAAAATAATAACAATAATAAATAAATAAAATAAATGGAAGGATTATAATAAATTATATAATAAATAAATTAAAAAACAATAATACAATCAGATAATAAATATAAAAAAAATGGAAAGATTATATAAATTATATAGAAATAAATTAAAAAACAATAAATATAATCATAGCAGTTTCTGATCAGGTTCTTTTAAAAGGTACCAAATCGTGTATATAAAACTCTCCTTTTTTTACCAAAGACTACAAGAGACTTCGCTATATTGAATTGATTGCTAAAGTTTATAGAGGTGTACATACTTTAACCTTATTTAGTAATTATTAATTCGCTGGGGACTTCATGTTGAGAAATCTAGGGCATCAATAGATAGGTGATTTCTCTACTTATGATATTTGCTTTTGAAAGCCTTTATATTTCTTGATTGTGATTATCTCTTCTTGAGTTATTATGATGTTTTTTTCATCAAGACAATTACCAATTCATGAATAGGAAAGAGACAAGTGACATAGTATATAAGTTGCCAGCCAATGCCAAAATGTCTCATTCTTTGAGAGGAAAATCTAACAAGTTCTTATAGAACCTTCAATTGACGAATACCAAGACCATGACAATGACCCTTGACACTAGAGCCTTTCCAAGACCAAGTCTCAAGCCTCCTCTTCTTCCCTAGATCAACGCTGCTCTTCTTCTTCCTCTTCTCGACTTTCTTTAGAATTTCGGCCTCTTCTTGTAGGTTTGCAGTCCCTCTTCTTGACAATAGAAACCCTAGATTTGTTTTGGCTTCTTAAATAGTCTCTTCCTTGAGAGAGACTCTTCTCTTTATAACTCGACTTCCTTTAGCGAAGACTTCACCCAAACAAGATCACCTTCTTGTGACAACAATCTTTTGACCTCCTCTTCTTGATAGCTTCAAATCTGCAACCTTCGCATGTGTGAGGGTAAATTTAGCCGAAAACAGTCCACCAACGATGTTACTTCCTTTGCTATCCTTCTTTCTTTGCTGACTTGAGGGCTCCTTCTAAAATGATTTGTGCACTTGAGATAGAGACTTGCTTGACCGAATTGATGTCCTCCAAATGACGCTGGGAGCTGCCATATATAGTTGTTTGTCCATGTCCATTAGGCCTTCATGATCTCTGGAGTAGGCCGACTTCACCTTTTTGGAATTATCCGTTCATTGTAGGTTGACTTGAGTGAGGGCTAGTGACAAGGTCTTGGAGGGTGATGTACAAAACAAGTATGACTCTTTGCAATGTGTAACATGCCTTCATTACATGACAATGAATCTTTAGACTTTTATGACTACGAAAATCCCTAAGGGCTCACAATGACAGCCTTAACTAAAAATAAAATCTCTTGCTCATGAAACCCATGATGGAAGCATTACAAGAATTTTATTTTTCTTCACATTTTTTACATAAAAGTCACAATTACATGTCATTATGAAAACCAAACCTAATTACTCTTTTCAACACTCCCTCTTAACTAGGGAGGTATTCATAATGGTACTTGGTCATTCTCAATTTGAAGAATTTCTCATAAGAAGATCAAATTGGTAACCCATCTATGTATCACTATATCAACCAACGTTGTCGCATAGCAAGGCCTTGACTAACAATTCTATCTCTCCACAAGATCTGAGCTCAATGTCGATGAAACCAATGATTTATAAACACTCTCATTTTTCTCTCCTGGAACATACCGCACCCTGGTTCTCAGGGTGTGTTGCATCAGGGCTATTCTTATTTTGGATTCCCAGTGCTTAATGAATATCACTCTTCTACGACTCTTCTTATTTTGGATGCCCTATCTCATCCTCAAAGAGCATCAGATGCCAAATGATTACCCAATCCTCCATTTTGTCTTCCCAAGTGAAGACCAGAGGTGTCCATCTCTCCCTCTTAATTAAGGAGGACATATCTATTCCAATAAAGGAATGTATTCATTCCTATGGAAGGAATGTACCTAAGCTGCCTCTTAGCTAAGGAATTTTGCTTCCAAGTTTCTACCAAGTAAGAAACTTGTTTTTAGGCTCCCTCTTAATTAGGGACCTACAACAGCTTCTGGGGTGGAGATGATGGGACAATCAGCTGCTTAAAGAACTCCTTCCTTCGATGCCACGAATTTCTTCTTTGTTACACAGTGTTCTTCCATTTGGGACTTCTTCATAGGGCACAAACCATCCATCACTTTCATCCATGAGTTGATCATGTCAGCGTACCTTTCATCAGAAAGTGATCCATTAGTCTACATTTGGCCTTGCTTCATGTCATGCTTCCTTCTTCATATTGTCTTCTTCAGAAGGATCTTACATCCTTCTACATGGTCCTCATGGAAGACATCCACAATTCTTCCTATGGCAATTCTGCATAAGTCCATCCAAATACTTGTTCAAAAATAAGAAATGAACACTTAAATCACAATTAACTTTGTGATAGTCTTTCACCATGACATCCCCCTGTAGGTATTAGTATCTTGCTTACATGTTGATATATCTCCTAAAGATATGCATTGTCAAGGGTCTCCATCTTTTCTAGACTTCCATCAAAGTCTTCATATCTTTCTGGGAGGTATCATAGTCAAATCTTCTTGGTCTTTTGGATGTTGATTGTCTTTACCATTGTTGCATATTCCACGATCTCTTCCTTCCTTTCTTCACACATTTCATTTCCCAAGAGCTTCCAATGAGAGTTACTCAATTATGGCCAACGACCTCATATTCCATATGAGGACATATTATGTTGATTTTATCTAGTGAATATGTGACCCATGCTTTTGGGGGAGGAGATATTTTCTTTTGATCATGCTCTTAAGATAGAGCAGTGAATCCTTACTTTTGATCATGCTCTTAAGATAGAGCATTGATCCATGTTACCTGCAACCATATGACACGACTTCCATAATATCAAATGTAAGCATACATACCTCATCTTTTCTTTGGGTCATCCAGACTTCTTGCAAAAACTTCCTTTGAATGAAGGAGCTTCATTCCCTTGATTTGCTTCATTGTTATGTCATCATACCATCATCCCATGAATTCCACAAGTTTGGAATTCTTGATGAAACACTTGCTTCCCCTTATGATCGGTGAACCTTACAATAAGGATTCCATCAAAGAATCTTGAGGATCTTGCATACCTATCCCACATATGTTACCTTTTGATGTATGATGAGCTTTGTCCTAGATGACTTATTCATTTTTCCATCAGTATCACTTGAGATTTCAATGAGGTTTCCAAGAGCTATATCCTACATAGCTGACTGCCATAGATTTTGTTCCAAACATCCTTCATGTTGCCTATGTCATGAGCTCTTCTAATTCTTCTACCGTGATGCCATTTTCTAATATGATGCATCTTATCTTATTTACAATGCTTCCTATCTAGATAACTATAATTTACACAATCGAAGAATACTTTTAGTGAAGGAGATCATCTTGGTCATATTAGAGATCTCTCACTTGTTCCTTCTTATGCTTCTTTATCTCAGGTTTTTCCACTTCTTCGGTAATATGAGCTTCTTCCTTATTTCCAAATTTACCAAACTTTAATTTTCTTTTTCATGTCATAGTAGCATATGATTTTGTTGATATGATCCTACATCAGTTTTTGCCTTCAATTTGGTTTTTTTTGATCTTGCACAATGACTGTAGATCCTGCAAAGGAGTAGCTTCTTTCTTCCCATAAATTCTCAAAGTGAAGTTACCCCATTCCTCTAGTAGTGCATTTAATACTACAATGGTCATTTCTTTGTCATACATTATATCACCTAGATCTTGAAGTTGATCTCTTATTTTTGAAATCCTCATGAAATATGAGGCTATTCCTTCTTCCTTTGAAATCTTCAATCTGTAGAGTTCTTGCCTTAGAGATATAACTTCTCCCACAATACTTACGGAAAACAACTCTACCAATTTGTCATATATGTCTTTTGAAGTGTCTAATTTTGATACACATGGGATGAGGGAGTTTTTGATAGATTTTATGAGAATCCTCTAGGCCCTCACTTCCCCTTTCATGTATTTAGCAAGAGCTTGAGCATCTTCTTTAGAAGGTTGGGTTATTGACCCCTTGATGTGTTCCATGACTTCATTCCCAATAAAGTTTAGATATGTTTTTTTCTTCCATGCAAGAAAATTTGAAGCCCCAACTAATTTGTTGCTCTCCTTGCAAAAATACATTTTGATGGATTCAGATGAAGTCATAAGTGTACTTGCGTAGATGTTGCTTTCTCCACTTCCTTCCTCCTTTAACTTGAGGGTGAGATAGATAGTGGAAGACTACTCCTTGATAGATTCTTTCTTCAAGAGTAATCCTGGATCCCTTTGGTAGATAGACCACTTTGATGAAGTTCTTCAAAGGTTAAAGCTTTACTTTAATGAGTGAGAGTTTGCTTCACAAACCCTTTTTGAAGACGATGACAATGTTCTTCGATCTAGCCTTCCTTAGACTTTGAAAAAGGCTTCCACTCCTTAGATGATGGATGAGTGATGATCTCAGAAATGCTTCTAAGGTTTTTGGTATTTCTTTCTGCTTTCTCCTTGATGATGATTCCAAGACTCTTGCTGAAGTAGATTTCTTCGCTCAAGGGTTTCACTATGATGTAGATCTTGAACTTTCGCTTTGGTATTCTTTGACTCACTTTGATCACTTTCTTGAAACTTGATCCTTGTGTGTCTTCTTAATTAGATGCCCCTTCTTGACTTTGTCACCTTAGCTCCGATACCATGTTGAGAAGTCTAGGGCATCAATAGATATGTGATTTCTCTACTTATGATAATTGCTTGTGAAAGTATTTTTACTTCTTGATTATGATCTTCTCTTCTTGAGTTATTATTATGTTCTTTTCATCAAGACAATTACCAATTCACGAACAATAAAGAGACAAGTGACAAAGTATATAGGTTGTCAACCAGGGCCAAAACCTCTAACTCTTTGAGAGGAAAATCCAAACAAATTCTTCTTATAGAACCTTCAATTGACAAATACCAAGACCATGACAAAGACCCTTGACACTAGAGCCCTTCCAAGACCAAGTCACAAGTCTCCTCTTCTTCCCTATATCAATGTTGCTCTTCTTCTTCCTCTTCTCAGCTTCCTTCAGAATTTTGGCCTCTTCTTGTAGGTCCGCAGTCCCTCTTCTTGACGACAGAAACCCTAGATCTTTTTTGGCTTCTCAAATAGTCTCCTCCTTGAGAGGGACTCTTCTCTTTCTAACTCGACTTCCTTTAGCGAAGACTTCACCCAAACAAGATCACCTTGTGACAAAAATCTTTCAACCTCCTCTTGATAGCTTCAGGTCTGCAACCTTCGCACGTGCGAGGGTAAACTTAGCCCAAAATAGTCCACCAACGATTTTACTTCCTTCGTATCTTTCCTTCTTCCTTCACTGACTTTAGGGCTCCTTCTAAGATGATTTGCACACTTGAGATAGAGACTTGCTTCACTGAATTGATGTCCTCCAAGTGAGGCCAAGTCCATGTCCATTAGGCCAACATGATCCCTAAAGTAGGTTGACTTGAGTGTGGGCTAGTGTCAAGGTCTTGGAAGGTGACTTACAAAACACGTATGACTCTTTACAATTTGTAACATGCCTTCATTACATGACAATGCCTCTTTAGGCTTTTATGACTAGATGACAAAATCCCTAAGGGCTCACAATGGAAGCCTTAACTAAAAATAAAATCTCTTGCTCAAGAAACCCATGATGCAAGCATTACAATAAATTGATTTTTTTTCTTCACATCTTTTACATAAAAAACACAATTACATGTCGTTATGAAGACCGAACATAGTTACACTTTTCAACACATCATGAAGGTGGAAGAGCCTTATTCACAATGGGCCAAAGAAACACATTCTTAACCATTAGGCTCATTCAAACTAAGGTAACCATTATTCTTAATGTGTAATACCCATAATATAATAATAACAATAATAAATAAATAATATAATTTAATAAAGTGAAGGATTATAAAAAATAATTACAAAAAAGATTAGACCAAAAAAATTGGTTGATGCCTTAAGTGTAGAAGGGGCATGAAGTTTTAATAATTTTCACCATTTTTAAATAATGTAGTTTAAAAGAGAAGGAGAAGGAAAAGGTTGTTAAGTATTTTTTTCCATCCTAAACTTATTGAGAAACAAATGAAAATACCGATTAAGGTAGTTGGTTGAAGGCTCAATGACTCAAATGTTAATACTGAGGGATTTATTAGGTCGAGAGTCATTCTCGACACCTTGTTGTGGTCGATTGGATTAAAGATTGGAGCTTAATGAATTTGAAGCCACCTATTACTTTCTTCATGTAGTTGATAAATCCCTCACCACCTATTGTTCTTATAGATTATTTATTATTACTAGGATAATTTTTATTCATCAATGGTTGTGAAATTGATATAAAATATTTTGAATAGTTTGGCTCGAAGAATGGTTCTTTACATATGGTATCAACACCAAATTTTAAAGTAGTATATGTGCATATTCTTTAAGTTTGAGGATTTGGACAAGGAAATTGTACTTATCTTTGCAATTCAGGTTATGGTGATCCATAATACATATTTTTTAATAAGCAAATCAATTGAGCAGATCTTTTTCACATGCATGTCCATAGAGTAGATCTATCTAACATATATGTTGTTAGACTAGTGAGAATTATAGGAATTTACAGAGTAACTTCCTTATATTGAACACCAAAGGACACCACTCACAAACAGAGTATAGATCAATACATCGGTATTCTTGACGTGGTTAAAACCCCCAAAGAGAAAAACAGTGCACGACCTGAGCCAACACGCCCACTTCAGACAATATTATTAATAAAAGAAAGAAAATTTACATAAGCTTCTCTCATGAACGGTCACCAGACAAATGACTCTCCATGCTCTTTAAATAGAGATCATGGACCAATCGGGTGCTAAGCCACAGATCAAGTATCGGTAATACCAAGGAGAGAATGAACCGTCAAATCACTTCATGTCTAGAACATATTGTCAACGTCAGATTGTAAGTTATAAAAAGTATACTAAAGAAACACACTTTACCTAACTATACACTAGAGCAAGTTATACTTAATTATTTCCTATGTGTCAGAATATCCTAACATTGCCCCTTAAGAACAACTTGGGATAGGATTGAAGGATGTAGAAAGATGACACAATAGGAAAAGTAAGGAGGCATTAGAGCCTATCCCCCCTTAGTGACAACTTCCTGAACTCCAACCATAATCGAAGTTTAATAAACTTCACCTTTGTGAGAGCCTTTGTAAAGATGTCTCCAACTTGATCATCAATTGAACAATATTGCACTTCAAGAACATGGTCATGAATGAACTTTATGATGAAGTGCATGTGTAGTTCAATGTGCTTGTTGCGTTGATGTTGGAATGGATCTTTGCATAGTTGAATGACACTTTGATTATCACACCAAAGTGTAGTCGGATGTTGTTGCTGCAAACCAAACTCTGACAAGATCTGATGAAGCCACATGGCTTCTTTACTAGCTTCACTAACGCCACAATACTCTGCTTCTGTTGAAGAAATAGAAATGACACTTTGTTTCTTGCAAGCCCATGTAATAGGTCCAAAACCAAGAGTGAAGACATAACCTGCAGTAGACTTCCTATCATCAAGATCACCAGCCTAATCAGAACCAATGAAACCAACCAATAGAGGAGATGCTTCTGCACTATAATGAACCCCAAACTAAACTGTACCTCGAACATAACGAAGTATTCTTTTAGCTTCTTTCCAATGACTTTCATGTGGTTTGTGCATAAACCGAGCAACAAGGCCAACATCAAAGGGAAGGTTAGGACGAGTATGGGTCAAATATAAAGTTTTCCAACAAGTTGATGGTATAAGGTAGCATCAACTTTAGGGGAAGTACAAGTGACTGAAAGTTTGACTCCAGAATGAAAGGGAGAAGGGGTTGGCTTACAATCTTCCATGTGAAAGTGGCGTAGAAGATCACAAACATACTTGGACTGGTAAAGGGAAATAGCTTCTTTGGATTGCAAGACTTGAGGACCAGGAAAATAATGCAAGTGTCCTAAGTTGGTCTTTTCAAACTGCTTTTTAAGGCTAGACTTCACATGGTTTATAAAGTTTGGATCACTACCAGTAAGGATAAGATCATCAACATAAATAACAAGAATGATAAGGAACTTACCCACTTTCTTGGTGTAGACAATATTGTCAAAATGACACCTAGAAAAGCCAGTATCTAAAAGAAAGCTATCCATTTTGGCATACCAAGCAAAAGGGGCTTGCTTGAGACCATAAAGGGATTTCTTAAGCTGATATACAAGGTTAGAGTCTTTTTGTATTAAGCCAAGAGGTTGCTCCATATAGATTTCTTCATGTAAGTCCCCATGCAAGAAGGCAGATTTAAAATCCATCTGATGGACTTCCCATTTTAAAGAGGTAGCAAGGGAAAGAACATGGTTGATAGAGTTCATTTTGGCAACATGGGAGAAGGTTTCAATATAGTCAATGCCTTCAACTTGTGAAAAACCCTTAGCAACAAGACAAGCTTTTTGTTTATCAATTTTTCCATCTAGTCCAAACTTGGTTATGTAAACCCATTTTCATCTAGCAAGTCTTCATCCCTTTGGAAGAGGAACAATGTCCCATGTATCATTTGCCAATAATGAACGAAATTCTTCATTCATAGCTACATCCCAATCTCGATGGCCTAAAGCTTCTGCAACGATGTCAGGATCATAATTTGCTGAAACTTGAGCTAGTAAAGAAGAGGCTCTATCAAACTGAGAATGTGTATGACGTTGATCTGCAGGATCACCTGCAAGGGCCCCTGCTACATCCCGAGTAGCGCATACCCATTTTGGAAGTTGAGGAGTTGAAGGAAGATCTCGAGAGGGTGGGGGAGGATTGTCATCCTTGCTGTCATTATCTGACGAAGGAATATTTTCAGAAGTAGAAGAGATAGAGAGAGGTGGCACATCCATTGAACTAGGCTCATAGGCTAATATATTTTCATCAAATTTACTTCTCTTCTAATGACTATATTTTTGGATTTAGGTTGAAGAAGTCTTTATCCTTTGACATCTTCAGAATATCCAACAAAAATACATTTTTCACTCTTAGGTTCTAAAGATTTGTGTTTCTCATCTGGAATATGGGCCCATGCTTCACTTCCAAAAACACAAAAGTGACTTACATATGATTTAATTGAGCTCCATGCTTCTTCTAAAGTGATATTATTTAAAATTTTAGTAGGAATCGATTTACTATGTAATTTGCATAGTTAATTACTTCTGCCCAAAAATTAAGATTAAGTCCTTTATTGAAGCATACAATTAGCCATTTCCTTTAAGGTGCGATTTTTCCTTTCACCTACACCATTTTGCTGTGGAGTTTATAGAACAATATGTTGCAATTGAATTCCATGCTCAGTGCAAAAGTTGATGAATTTGTTGTTAACATATTCTTCACTATTATCAGATCTTAGCTTAAGAATTAGATGTCTAGATTGTTTCTCAACAAAGGCCTTAAAGGCCAATAACATGTTAAAGACTTTACTCTTGAGTTTTAAGAAGTATACCCAAGTGTGTTTGGAGAAATCATCAATGAAAATTAAGAAATACTTGTAACCAAAGAATGAAACAACTGGAAGTGGACCACATAAATCACTATGCACAAGCTATAAGGGGTCTGAGGCGTGCCAAGAGGCACGTTTTTCAAAACTATTCCGATGATGTTTTCCGAGTACACATCTGGAACAAACACCATCTCTGCAAGATACCATAATACATATTTTTTTAGTAAGAAAATCTAATGAGCAAATCTATCATATGCATGTCCATAGAGTAGATCTATCTAACATATAGGTTGTTAGACTAGTGGGAATTGTAGGAATTTACAGGCTAAATCCGTTAGATTGAACACCAAAGGACACCGCTCACAAACATATCACAGATCAGTACATCGGTATTCTTGACGTGGTTAAAACCCCCAAAGAAGGAAACACTCCCAAACCTTGGCCAACATGGCCACTTCAGACAATATTATTAATAAAAGAAATAAAATTTACATAATCTTCTCTCATGAACGATCACTGGACAAATGACCCTCCATGCTCTTTAAATAGAGATCATGGACCAATCGGGTATTAAGCCATGAATCAAGTATCAATAATATCAAGGAGAGAATGAAATGTCAGATCACTTGATTTCTAGAACATACTGTGACCATCGGATTGCAAGTTATAAAAAGTACATACTAAAGAAACATACTTTACCTAACTATACACTAGACCAAGTTATACTTAATTATTTCCTATGTTTCGGAATATCCTAACATCCCCCCTTAAGAACAACTTGCGATAGGATTGAAGGATGTAGAAATATGACACAATAGGAAAAGGAAGGAGGCATTAGATCCTATCCCCCCTTAGTGACAACTTCTTGAACTCCAACCATAAATCGAAGTTTAGTAAACTTCGCCTCTGTGAGAGCCTTTGTAAAGATGTATGCAACTTGATCATCAGTTGAAAAATATTGCACTTCAAGAACATGGTCATGAATGAGCTTTCTGATGAAGTGCATGTGTATTTCAATGTGTTTGGTGCATTGATGTTGGATTGGATCTTTGCATAGTTGAATGGCACTTTGATTATCACACCAAAGTCTAGTCGGATGCTATTGTTGAAAACCAAACTCTAACAGGATCTGATGAAGCCACATGGTTTCCTTAATAGCTTCAATGATGCCGCGATACTTTGCTTTTGCTAAAGAAAGAGAAATAACACTTTGTTTCTTACAAGCCCATGTAATAGGTCCAAAACCAAGAGTGAAGACATAACATGCAATAGACTTCCAATCATCAGGGTCACCAACCCAATCAGAATCAATGAAACCAACCAATAGAGGAGATGCTTCTGCACTGTAATGAATCCCAAATTTAACTGTTCCTCGAACATAACAAAGGACTCTTTTAGCTTCTTTCTAATGTCTTTCATGCCGTTTGTGCATAAACCAAGCAACAAGGCCAACATCAAAGGAAAGGTCAAGACGTGTATGGGTCAGATACAAAGTTTTCCAACAAGGTGATGGTATAAGGTAGCATCAACTTCAGGGGAAGTACCAGCGAATGAAAGTTTGACTCCAGAATGAAAGGGAGAAGGGGCTAGCTTACATTCTTCCATGTGAAAGTGGCGTAGAAAATCACAAGCATACTTGCACTGGGAAAGGGAAATACCTTCTTTGGATTGCAAGACTTGAAGCCCAGGAAAATAATGCAAGTGTCCTAAGTCAGTCATTTCAAACTAATTTTTAAGGCTAGACATCACATGGTTTATAAGGTTGGGATTACTACTAGTAAGGAAAAGATCATCAACATAAAGAAAAAGAATGATATGGGACTTATCCACTTTCTTGGTGTAGACAATATTGTCAGTTTGACACCTAGAAAATCAAGTATCTAAAAGAAAGCTATCTATTTTTGAATAACAAACCTGAGGGGCTTGCTTGAGACCATAAAGGGATTCCTTAAGTCAACATACAAGGCTAAAGTCTTTTTTAATAAAGTTAGGTGGTTGTTCCATATAGATTTCTTCATGCAAGTTTCCATGCAAGAAGGTGGATTTAACATCCATTTGATGGACTTCCCATTTGAAAGAGGCAACAAGGGAAAGAACAAGGCAAATAGAGCTCATTTTGGAAACACGGGAGAAGGTTTTAGTATAGTTAATGCCTTCAACTTGTGAAGAAGCCTTGGAAATGAGACGAGCTTTATGTTTATCAAATTTTCCATCTGATCCAAACTTGGTTCTGTAAACCCATTTGCATATAACAAGTTTTCGTCCCTTTTTGAAGAGGAACAAGGTCCCATGTATCATTTGCCAATAATGAATGATATTCTTAATTCATAGTTGCGTCCCAATCTGGATGACCTAAAGCTTCTGCAAAGGTGTCAAGATCATAATTTGTTGAAACTTGAGCCAGTAAGGAAGAGGCTCTATCCAACTAAGAACATGTATGACGCTAATCCGTAGGATCACCTGCAAGAGCACCTGCTACATCCCGAGTAGCGTCGACCCATTATGGAAGCTGAGGAGTTGAAGGAAGATCCCTAGAAGGTGGGGGAGGATTGTCATCCTTGCTGCCATCATCTGAAGAAGGAATATTTTCGGAAGTAGAAGAGACAGAGAGAGGTGGCACATCCTCTGAACTAGGCTCGTAGGCCGATATATTTTCATCAAACTACATCTCTTCTAATGATTATATTTTTGGATTTAGGTTGAAGAAATATATATCCTTTGACATCTTCAGAATATCCAACAAAAATACATTTTTCACTCTTAGGTTCTAAGGCTTTATGTTTCTCATCTAGAATATGGGCCCATGCTTCACTTCCAAAAACACGAAAGTGACTTACATCTGGTTTAATTGAGCTCCATGCTTCTTCTAGATTGATATTCTTTAAAACCTTAGTAGGAGTGTGATTTACTAGGTAATCTGTACAATTAATTGCTTCTGCCCAAAAATTAAGCCTCAGTCCTTTAGATTGAAGCATACAATTAGCCATTTCCTTTAAGGTGCAGTTTTTCCTTTCAACTACACCATTTTGTTGTGGAGTATATGGAAAAGTATGTTGCAATTGAATTCCTTGCTCAGTGCAAAAGTTGATGAATTTGTTGTTAACATATTCTCTGCCATTATCAGATCTTAGCTTAAGAATTTGATGTTCGGATTGTTTCTCAACAAAGGCCTTAAAGGCCAAGAACATGTTAAAGACTTCACTCTTGAGTTTCAAGAAGTATACCCAAGTTCGTTTGGAGAAATCATCAATGAAATTTAAGAAATACTTGTAACCAGAGAATGAAACAACTGGAAGTGGACCACATAAATCACTATGCACAAGCTGTAAGGGGGCTGAGGCGTGCCAAGAGGTGCATTTTTCAAAACTATCCCGATGATGTTTTCCGAGTACACATCTAGAACAAACACCATCTCTGCAAGATACCATAATACATATTTTTTAATAACCAAATCTATTGAGCATATCTACTTTGCATGCATGTCCATATAGTAGGTCTATCTAACATATATGTTGTTAGACTAGTGAGAATTGCAGAAATTTACAAAGGAACTTCCTTAGATTGAACACCAAAGGACACCGCTCACAAACAGATCACAAGTCAATACATTGGTATTCTTGATATAGCTAAGACCCCCAAAGAAGGAAAAAGTCCACGACCTGAGCCAACACGGTCACTTCAGGCAATATTATTAATAAAAATAAGAAAATTTACATAAGCTTCTCTCATGAATGGTCAGAGGACAAATGAACCTCCATGCCCTTTAAATAGAGATCACGGACCAATCAGGTGTTAAGCCATGGATCAAGTTTTGGTAATACCATGGAGAGAATGAACCATCAGATCACTTCGTGTCTAGAACATATTGTGACCATGAGATTGTAAGTTGCAAAAAATACATACTAAGGAAACACACTTTACCTAACTATACACTAGACCAAGTTATACTTAATTATTCTTATGTGTCAAAATATCCTAGCACCCCCCCTTTAGAAAAACTTGGGATAGGATTGAAGGATGTACAAATATGACACAGTAGGAAAATGAAGGAGGCATTAGAGCCTATCCCCCATACTGACAACTTCCTGAACTCCAACCATAAATTGAAGTTTAGTAAACTTTGTCTCTGTGAGAGCCTTTGTAAAGATGCCTGCAACTTGATCTTCGGTTGAACAATATTGCACTTAAGAACATGGTCATGAATGAGATTTCTGATGAAGTGCACGTGTGGTTCAATGTGTTTGTTGTGCTGATGTTGGACTTGATATTTGCATAGTTGAATGGCACTTTGATTATCACACCAAAGTGTAGTCGGATGATGCTGCTAAAAACCAAACTCTGATAGGATCTTACGAAGCCACAGGGCTTCCTTATTATCTTCAATGACACCATGATACTCTGCTTTTGCTGAAGAAATAGAAATGACACTTTGTTTTTTGCAAGCCCATGTAATAGGTCCATAACCAAGAGTGAAGACATAACCCATAGTGGGCTTCTGATCATCAGGGTCACCAGCCCAATTAGAATCAGTGAAACCAACAGATAGAGGATATGCTTCTGCACTGTAATGAATTCCAAACTGAACTGTACCTAAAACATAACAAAGTATTATTTTAGTTGTTTTCCAACGAATTTCATGTGGTTTGTGCATAAACTGAGCAACAAGGCCAACATCAAAGGAAAGGTCAGGATAGGTATGGGTTAGTTACAAAAATTTTCCAACAAGCTGATGATATAAGGTAGCATCAACTTCAGGGAAAGTACAAGTGATTCAAAGTTTGACTCCAGAGTGAAAGGGAGAAGGGGCTGACTTACAATCTTCCATGTGCAAGTGGCATAGAAGATCATAGACATACTTGGACTGGGAAAGGGAAATACCTTCTTTAGATTGCAAGACTTGAAGACCAAGAAAATAATGCAAGTGTACTAAGTAGGCCATTACAAATTGCTTTTTAAGGCTAGACTTCACATTGTTTATTAGGTTGGGATGACTACTAGTAAGGATAAGATCAACAACATAAAGAACAAGAATGATAAGGGACTTACCCACTTTCTTGGTGTAGATAGTATTGTCAGAATGACACCCAGAAAAGCCAACATCTAAAAGAAAGCTATCCATTTTGGCATACCAAGCCTGAGAGGCTTTCTATAGACCATAAAGGGATTTCTTAAGCCAACATACAAGGCTAGAGACTTTTTGTATAAATCCAGGAGGTTGTTCCATATAGATTTCTTCATGCAAGTTCCCATGCAAGAAATCAGATTTAACATCCATTTGATGGACTTCACATTTGAAAGAGGTAGCAACGGAAAGAACAAGGCGGATAGAATTCATTTTGGCAACAAAGGAGAAGGTTTCATTATATTCAATGCCTTCAACTTGTGAAAAACCCTTAGCAACAAGACGAGCTTTATGTTGATCAACTTTTCCATCTAGTCCAAACTTGGTTCTATAAACCCATTTGCATCTAACAAGTTTTCATCCCTTTGGAAGAGGAACAAGGTCCCATGTATCATTTGCCAATAATGAATGATATTCTTCATTCATATTTGCGTCCCAATCTAGATGGCATGAAGCTTCTACAAAGGTGTTAGGATCATAATTCGTTGAAACTTGAGCTAGTAAAGAAGAGGCTCTATCGAACTGAGAATGTGTATGATGTTGATTTGTAAGACCACCTACAAGAGAACCTTCTTCATCTCGAGTAACGCAGACCCATTTTGGAAGTTGAGGAGCTGAAGGAAGATCCCGAGAAGGTGGGGGAGGATTATCATCCTCATTGTCATCATCTGAAGAATGAATATTTTCTGAAGTAGAAGAGATAGAGAGAGGTGGCACATCCGCCAAATTAGGGTCATAGGCCGATATATTTTCATCAAACTTTACATCCATTGTAATGCTTATATTTTTGGATTTAGGTTGAAGAAGTATATATCCTTTGACATCTTCATAATAGCCAACAAAAATACATTTTTTCACTCTTAGGTTCTAAGTATTTATGTTTCTCATTTGGAATATGGGCCCATGCTTCAATTCCAAAAACACGAAAGTGATTTACATCTGGTTTAATTGAGTTCCATGCTTCTTCTGGATTGATATTCTTTAAAACCTTAGTGGGAGTGTGATTTACCATGTAATTTGCACAGTTAATTGCTTCTTTCCAAAAATTAAGACTAAGTCCTTTAGGTTGAAGCATACAATCATCCATTTCTTTTAAGGTGCGACTTTTCCTTTTAGCTACACCATTTTGTTGTGGAGTATATGAAACAATATGTTGCAATTGAATTCCATGCTCAGTGCAAAAGTTGATGAATTTGTTGTTAACATAAATTTCTCCTCCATTATTAGATCTTAGCTTAGGAATTTGATGTCCAGATTGTTTCTCAAAAAGGCCTTAAAGGCCAAGAGCATGTTAAAGACTTCACTCTTGATTTTAAGAAGTATACTCAAGTGCGTCTCGAGAAATCATCAATGAAAGTTAAAAAATAATTGTAAGTAGAGAATGAAACAAATGGAAGTGGACCACATAAATCACTATGCACAAGCTGTAAGGGGGCTGAGGCGTGCCAAGAGGCACATTTTTCAAAACTATCCCGATGATGTTTTCTGAGTACACATCCAAGCAAACACCATCTCTACAAGATACCATAGGAAGGTGTGTCGCCATATTTTCTTTACATAAATTTTTAAGGGAGCGATAGTTTAAGTGACCAAATCGCTCAGGCCAAAGTTTGTTCACTTCATCATTATGAGCAACAAATATCGAGGGAAGGGTTGATGAGCCAAAGTTGTTAAACTTATACAACCATGTAGAATCATCACCAATGCCAGTAGCTAAAATCTATTTAGGATCTCTTAAGTCCTTAATTACAACATCATGAGGTGAAAATTCAATGGTTTTACCTTCACCTGAATGAGTTATCTGATATACAGATAGAAGGTTGCAAGATAAGGTAGGAACACATAATACATCATTAAATTGACCATTGTCTAGATGAATAGTTCTAGTCCCTACAACACTAAGAGATCTATCATCACCAACATATATATTTTTGGTGTCACAATCATTTAAAGAAGAAAACATGGTTTTGTTTTTGGCCACATGATAAGAAGCTCCAGAATCAATGAGCCACTCATGAGAATGAGTAGAAGAAGATACATTTAGTGCATAACTAGACTGAGATGCTTGATAACCACATGGAGAAAGTATTATTCCTTACGATAAAGTTGAAGTTGAAGGTTGCTCCAAATGGATGTTATGCTTCTTCACTACTGCTTCCAAGGCTTCCATCTTCTTAAAGCATTTGGATTCTAAGTGGCCATCATGATTACAAAAGTTGCAATGTCTATCAGTCCTCTTCCCTTTGTTTTTTTTTTGCCTTATCATTTTGTTGCGCTAATTATTCATTTTGAGATTGAAATTGCTTAGGACCTTTGTTTGGTTTAGGACCATATTTTTTAAGATGTTGCTTCTTATAAGAGTTTCCAATATTAAGAATACCAATATGTAAGATTTTTTCTTGTTCTCTTATTAAAAAGTCACAAAATGCATCAAAAGAGGGGGACTTGTAGTCATGTCCCTAAGAAATAAAGGCTTCTCTAGTAGAATGGAAGGTGGAAACAAACATAGAGCAGGTTCATGAGAAAAATCCTTTCTTTATGTTTTTTGTTTGCCCAGATTGCACAGAATTGAGGGGAAAAGAGCATATGTAAAAATGAAAGGTTTAGATTTGACAATAAAAAATAAATTATATATGACTATAAACCAAAATAAACAGAGATAAATAACTATAATTGCAAATAAAGACTATATACCTCCAGATCTTAAAAATGACGTAGCTAGGGCTACCAGAAACATTTTCGCGTGAAACGAAAGAGGTTCTTCACTAGAATAAATGCTCCTTACACAATAAAGCAGTCCTCTCAGCCCAAAAGCGGTAAAAAACAACAAATCTAGGAAACAATAGTCGGATGTAGTTGTACCAGCTTCGGATTTGGATCCCCAACGGATGCGGCCCTCGAATGGCTCTGATACCATGTAGGAATTTATAGGGTAACTTCCTTAGATTGAACACCAAAGGACACAACTAACAAATAGATCACATATCAATATACCAATATTCTTGATGTGGTTAAAACCCCCAAAGAGGGAAACAGTCCACGACCTAGGCCAACGCGACCACTTCAAGAAATATTATTAATAAAAGAAATAAAATTTACATAAGCTTATCTCATGAATGATCACTGGAAAAATGACCCTGCATGCTCTTTAAATAGAGATCATGGACCAATCGAGTGTTAAGCCACAGATCGAGTATCGATAGTACCAAGGAGAGAATGAACCATCAGATCACTTCATGTCTAGAACATATTACGACTATCAGATTGTAAGTTACAAAAAGTACATACTAAAGAAACACACATTACCTAACTATACACTAGACCAAGTTATACTTAATTATTTCCTACGTGTCACAATGCGAGAGAGATTTAGGATAAACATGATATGCATTTCATTAAATCAATATAACATAAATACATTTCTTTGACCCTTGGTTTCATATTCTAAGAGGTCTCTTGGACTTCTCATAATTGTTCATGTTTATATGTGGCTTTTTGGCTTCCACACAAGTGAATGTGCCAAATTTACATAACCTCTAAAGGAAATGTTTTTAACACACCCCCTTTGCACCCCAATTCGAAGGGGTGTATGTGAGTCGAAGAAGAGAGTTGAAATACAAAGTTAGATAGCAATAAATGACTAGATGTTCTCTCTGGATGTGGTGGTTTAAGGAAGACCACAAACCAAATGGGTAGCAGAAATTGAAGTCTTCTATTGGTGGTGGTTTAAGGATAGTCACCAACTCTAGAACTTGGTTCAAAGTAGTTCCTGGAACAATTTTGAATCTAGCTAGAAATTGATATCTTTTGCTAAATGGAAGTGTTCCCTAATGACGGTTTATAGATAATCACAAACTATTGTCTAGCAGAAAGGTGTGGTTTAATGCTGGCCACCAACCAAATCGTGCTCATGCAACTTGAATATGTCTCTGACTACAATTTTGACTTTGGGTTTGGTTAACTCTAGCTCTAGGATTTTAATGTAGGCTCTAGTTTTGATTGTGGCTCAGGGTTATGGTTGCTTGATATGACTTTGAAACTAGTCGCTAACTATCAATTCCCCCCAGTCAAATACGACGGGACAAGATGAAAATATCTCCATTGCAAGACATGTCAATACTCGAGAATGAACTCTATAATACGATTTATATATCCTCTTGGCTATTGAAGACCATTTCCAAGAAGCGATCCATCCGATGTGAATCTTTCTCTTGCAGTAGTCTTGTGTCTAGAACATCTGTGTGAATGATGAGTATGTTTTGCACAATGGTCACAAAAGACCAAAGCACTGTTTTTTCATGTGGCCAAATCGATAAAAAATGTTTCCATTTGATAACCTAAAGTGGATATGGAAGTGGAGTAGGTGAAGATGAACTTTGTTGAAGAAACCCAACACTACAAAACTGGATTGGTTTGTAGTAGTCTAGAATGTGAAATGTCACTTACTTTTCATATCCAAGACCAATTTTGTGATTATTGTTGATGAAATATTTCCAAGGTTTGAGGATGGGCTTGGGAAGTGAAAGTGGAATTTCTTCATCTTCATTCGAATACACTTTTGAAGTGATGTCATTAATCTGATTATTTGCTGGCTACTAATGGGAATCAATCTCAAACAAAGAATTGTTTTGAGCAAGACCCAGTTTAGAATGTTGATTATAGTTCATCTCGTTGGAGATGTCTCTAAAGTTGAAGAAACTCAATCTTGTACGGTGAACTTTCTAAACAGGTTTGAATATATATGAGAGTGACATTGCTAATTTTTGTTGTACCATCAACAATAGATTGATTAAAGTATTCAGTAATGCTAATACTCCACCAATCAAATCCTTTTTTCAACAATTCAAGCTTAGTGAATAAGGTTGTCAACTTTTACTAAAAAAGTATCCATTTACAATGCAATTTGCCAATGAATTTGATTTGCTTGACACTCTTAAGGGCCTTGGAAAACAATTTACATAAATATCAAACAAGATTATTTCAAAAAAATACAAGTGAACTTACAAATATATTATTTGCAAGCTACCATTATTCTTTATTATGATGAGTTGTTGATGCTTATGATCCTAAAATGAAAATGATGTTGGGGTTGTTGAAGAATGCCAACAAACTTCTTCTGATCACTTGAAGTAGTGATGAATCATCTATTTTCTCAAATTTTGTTTTAAATGCCAAGCCTTGAGCACAATATTCACTCTAGAAGGCCAATCTAGAGATTATGTTTTCCAACAAAAAGATTGTTCTAGAAACCAAATGAATCATGGCATTTCTTCAAGTTGAAACATGTGTTTGAGGTTGATGGTAGTGTAAGATGTGTTCTAAATCGCTTACTCCCCTGATCTCCAAAGATTTTGAAGTTCAGTAGAATTTATTCTCAATCCTGTGATCAAGAAACCAAAGTAATCATTGGGTTGAACAATATCCATTTAGGCTTCATGTGGGCATGAAGAAGTTAATGAATAACTGAACTATGTAAGAAGACGAGAGGAATAAAGCAGATCATCGGTATCAACACATGGAAATTTGGTGTTTGATAATTATCTTTTTGGGGATTTTTATTGAGGGAAGTTCTCCCTATTTTTGTTGGTGGAGCGAGTGTCTTTTAGTGTTGGTCACTCAATTTGCAAGATGGGTGTTTATTGGCACCTGTCACACATTGCTTGAGTGATTCCAAAAATATTTTCTAGAAATTGAGTGACAAGGGGTAGTGACTTAAAGTCTATGAAATCATGAATAACATTTCTTTTGTTCTCCTCATGAGTTTCCTTTACTACCCTTTCGCTATTAGTAAGCATTTCTTGTAGCAAATTTGTCAAATCTGTCTTCAAATCTTTCTTGCTGCCTTTAAGTTTTTCTTCTATACCATCAATATTAGCTTCCATGCATGCCTTCAAATCTTCCATGTTTCCTTTAAGTTTTTCTTCTATACCATCCATCTTAGCTTCCAAGCCATCAATCTTAGCTTCCGCTCCTTTCTTTAAACTATCCATCTTAGCTTTTGTTACTTTTTGTGAGAGTGAATTTTGTTGCACTTGGTCTTGTAATTTTGATATATCATGTTGCATTTCTTCCTCTTCTTCATGAGTCATGCTAGAGATTTTAGGTTTCTTACTAGGTGTTTCCATTTTCTTTCTTCGGGGCATCAATTAATGATAATAATGCTTCACTATGCCCTTTGAATTCCTTCAAACTAATTTTCAAACCAAACTTATGCAAAATTTTAAAACAACTACACACCTTTTTTCACTTTGTAGGAGCTCAATATTGAATCTATTGTATCTCTATAATTTTAGATCTCCAAGCTCTGAAATTGCGTCCTGGGGTAGCCCTCTGCGTCTTCTTTCCAAATCTCCCACGATGACCTAATTATAGAATGGTCCAGTAGAGAGAACGTGTACCAAGTGCCACATGTCACTGTTTCAGTCTTAGGGCCTGAAACCGATATACAGAAAACTATAGGCCGTCCTATTTTTGTAACTTTTTACGAAATTTCAATCTGATGCTTAGAGAGAAAGTTATGACGATTTTCCCCAGGTCACCTATTTGAGATATAATTAGGGAGCCTGCAAAAACCTTAACTTCCTTGGATCCTATCTCTGAAAATATTGCGAGAAAAGATCTGAAATTTGGGCTCGAGGTTCATCAGGATTTTGGCTCAAATGGGTTTTAATTTCCACTTCTCAAACGTTGTAGAAAACAATTTATAGCGAAAATTCCACAATGGCCTGTTTGGAACAACGAAACCCTAGAATCCAAAGCTCTGATACCAAATGTTATGTAACCAGCTCACAAAATAGAAGAAAAGATAGATCAACGACTTCAAAATCAGCCTCTTTGAGGGGGCAACCTCCTTTACATTACACAAATGAATAATTCTTAGATGATACAAGTGACAAAACCTCCTTTCTATATATAGGAATCTAAGGGGCCACAATATAATCAAAGCTGACATAACAATAATAATATAAGGGCACAAAAATAACAAGAGTGGGCTTCTATGGGGCATAATAATAACAATATGGGGACAATAAGAGCACAACAATAAAAATAAGGGCTACAATGACAATATTAATGGGGGAATCACTAGTATTATAGGGACCTAACACAAAACATATTCCTTTTTCACCAGGATAACACACAAATAACATATTTGAAATGAATTTGGATGCTTATTCTTGGCTAAAATATGGGCCTTATTCATTCCTCAACTCTATATTGAAATCAAGGCAATAAATCCTCTATCCAAGCCCTCATGTCCTCCAAATTTTGATATTGGAATATTGTGGCCACCCAAGTATATATTGAAGGCCACAATTCTGCCCTTAAAATCCATCAAACCTATCTTTGAGCATTGCAATTCTTGAAATTAATTATAGATGATGTTAAATTGGTATAAAGACTTGATTAATGGTTTTGTTGTGTCTATATGACTTATAGAATATTGTTTCAGTGAGCTTGGAGCTGGTAGTTGTTTCAGTTTGTTGCATATTATTTGAGATTCATTTATATTAGACTATAATACGCAGAAATGAGTCATCTTTGAGTTTGAACCCTTTTTAGTAATGAGACACAAAACACATATAGATTCATTATTCAAGAAACTAAGCTCTACTCACTGCTATGTAGTTATTATGGGTTTCCTATATCTGGAAGCTCGAGGTTGGGGCAGATTATGTCATGAATGACCAAATGGTAACTAGTCATGTATGACTAATTTCCAAACTTGCTTTGATGGCGTTTCAACCTTTTATAGTCAAAGTTGTTAAAGCTAAGACTATCGTTGGATTTTTCTCTTTCTCATCCATTTATAAAATATAAATATATCTACCAATAGACCTCCTCCATTCCATAAAGCCATTACTCTTACCTTACCATAAAATTATGGAAATTTTACTTTCTTGAGATGGACCCTTCGTTGGTAGACCCAATATGGAGATGATAGATATCTCTTTTTGTTTTAAAGTGTCTCCAATTGAAGCTTCCTAAATAACTCCTTTATTTGCTCTAATTTGACCATGCCAATCTTATGTTCAGACTGTTACAAGACAAATTCTCCTTACCTTTGTAGCTCATAGACAAGCAATATGTACGTGTGTGGGTTAGCTTGTAATTTCACTCAATTAAGTAAAGATATTTTCATTTTCAACTAATTCATAATGTGCATGATAGCCACACATCATCAGTGATAGATATATGGGTAGCTCCCAGCCCTCCTTATGAGAACCTACATCCTAACTAGCATCATGTATGGACCGATACTTATTTTCTATCAATGGAAAATTAGTTATATGGTAAGGTGGGGGTGTTTCATACCCCCATTGAGGTTTAAATCCACTCGATAAATAATTTTTGCCACTCATAATCCATCTTGCCTAACACCCCCCCGGGGGTGTTTCATACCCCCATTGAGGTTTAAATCCACTCGATAAATAATTTTTGCCACTCATAATCCATCTTGCCTATGCAAGCCTTGGGTGAATTTACTGGAATAAATACCTTCCACCAACCCTTCTTACTTGAAGGGGTCTTTCTAGAGTGTTATAAGCTGGCTACATTTCATCGTAATATACCTAGATTAAGGGAGGCAAATCTCACTGTATGGTGACAATAGGCCATATTCTCATAGTGTTTGCATTTTGACCATTTCTTTTACATGTCTACAAGTTTCCTTGTTGCCTTGCCTATAGTGTATTTTGGTTGGCTTGTCAACATAAGTCAACAAGATTATTGGCTCAGGTCTCTAATTCTTTGTCAAGGTTATAATCTATTGTCTAGAATCTAATAGAATGGTTCTTCTTTCAACAATTGTTCTTGGTTTGGTTTGCCATTGTCTTGTTGTATGCATCTTCCATTGTTGAAATATTGAATAAATTGTGTTCCTTTTGCATTAGATTATGGAGTTTTCCTATTTTTATTTTTAAAATCATTATTTCAAGGATCATAAAAGATTTCAGGTTTATGGGCTTGCACATTGTATTAAATGGATGTTAAGGTTGTTGCTTTGTCCATTTTTTTTAAAGCATGATTCCAGAAAGAGTGGAGAGGATAAAAGACAATGTTGTTTGATATTTTAGAAGTATAGAGTATATATATTTCTCTTACTAAGATGGATATTATTATTCAAATATGTTGTACCTAATTGTAGAGTAGAATGCCAACTCGAAGGTAACATTTTTCCATAGATTAGTTTAAATCTCATGCAAGTGGCACATAGCTAACATTTACAAGAAAATAAAAAGGAAAGCAAAGAAGTTACATAATACATACAGATGAACAAAAAGAACTCATTGGGACTATCTCATATACTACATATAATATCCAAGTCAAGTCTCAAGGCCTCTCTAAGGGAACTCAGTTTTCAGTTCCAAAAATGCATGCATTGTGTTCTTTCTTTAATAGTCTAATTTGACATATTTTGTTGTTTTGACAACCAAGCCCACTTAATATCTTTAAGAAGTCTTTGATAATTCTAGCTCTTCACAATGGTGACAAAATTTGTGGTAGGCATAAGAGTCAGTGTTCACAATTGGTACATCATCCTCTTTGAAATGTCTTGACAAATATAAGATCTTAAACACCCTCAAAATAAATTGATGCAATAGATAATGCAAATACCTAGTTGATAGTGCTAATGTTATACCTATCTTATGACTATTTTGAGGTTTTGGACATAGATTTACTACTAAAGTTATGGTCTCTTTCTAAAATCCAATGTCATTACTCTCACTACATGATTTCACACTTGAATGGTTAATTTTTTTTATCGATGTTACAATTTACGTTCACTATAACATGAGGTTTGAACTCATGTTTATCTACTGCCATCACTTGGGGTATCATCTTCACTGTTCAGAATAACATTCTTGATGCTTTTTTTTGAAATTTAAATAATAACATTACTAACTTTAAATGACATTTATTTGGCTCTGAGCACATTGGTAACATACCTTAAATATGTTTCAAAGTCTTTGAATATTTTTGCATCATGTTTTGAATGTTGTCAATGGGATTGATGTTCTCATTGGTCATTGATGTTCTAAACTTACATATTCTAAGAATTTCACTGTTAGCATATCTTCACCACGCAATCCTAAATAATAGTTGCAGGTATTGATAAGTCTACAATTATTTGAGTGTCATTCAAGTTTGATAAGAAAATTGGGATAATATGCTTTGAATACTGACTAACAAGTATACATTGGTGTTGTCATTTTTTCATAGTTCTGAGTTTCATACCTTGATCATTCATTCTCATGGACTAGATAACACAATCAAAATATTTGTTGAATGTCATAACTCGGTCCACATAGGATGATATCACTTGCAGGTGACCTTGTTGTCTCATTGAGCATTGTTTATACTTAAGTTAAACAAAATTACATGACACAATTTCCTCCATATTTGGGTACCTTACACTTGGTCCAAAATAAGAATTAACCTATGGTAATATTGTTTAGAGATTGATCATTGTTTAATCTTGCTATAACACTGCTTTTGGTTACAAATGACATTTATGAAAAACATTTTGAAACTGGTGTCATTAAGCCTTTTGATGATGCATCAATATATTGATGTCAAATGGTATAATATACGAGTGATTGTTGTACAATGTAAAGCTTTTGAGCTTCTCACCCTCAAAACAGTTAAGAGGATGTTGAACCCTTCTAATTACTGCATCTTAGGAATCTTACCTAATTTATAATCACTTCACTATTTGTACAAGGAAGAGTTGTGTTACACTGATATAACACCAAAGATGGTGTTCCATTTTAGGAGGGAGGGTTGTAATGACCCTGGTCATTCTGGTTACATGTAATTATGATGCTAATTATTTTGGTTACTTTACACTCATGTGGTTATGTGAATATGGTCATTTTTTTATGGTCATGTGAACATAAAGTTCCTTCTTTAAGGTGGCCACTTATAATTGATTTCACATTCTTCTATTTCATGGAGCCTTAATTATGAGAGATTACTTTAAATGCATTAGGTAATAATTACGCTGTAAGGCATTCCCTCTGAAATCAACTTTCCTCTTAGGTTACATGTATATTTATGAGCCTTTGATTTAGGTGTTAGACGATTAAAATGATTTTAGCCATCCGATTGATTCGACCGGTAAGGTAGGATATTAAGTTAGTTAGAAATTTATTTACAAACACGCGACCCAACAGGTTGACCTCGCCCTTTCCCTCGCTCGGTAGGATATTAAGTTAGTTAGAAATTTATTTACAAACGCGCGACCCAGCAGATCGACCTCGCTCTTGTCCTCGCTCGGCACTACTTCCAGGTGCTTCTCTGAGTGAATCATCTGCGTTATTCGATTAAGACTTTCAGTGGCACAATGACTAGTTTCGTTGGGGGTATGTCTGGCAAGTTGTGGTGGCCAAATGGTATGATGTGCCCAAGGTTGAAAGGAGCATTTCCCTTTCGGGTCTGGTCAAGACTGTGCAACTTATGGGGAATTATGGTCTCACATTTGATGTAATCGGAGGGGTCTTTGCATTGACCAATCACACAGTTGAGAACTTTTGAGAGGACTTCTGGAACGAAGCCATGGGTAGTTTTGTTGTCGGCACCTCCATCTTGGGTTTGAGAGGTAGAGATTCTAAGTATTGTTGGATTTGTTTTGCTATCATTAATTAGACTGAACTTTATCTGGTGATACATTTTTGGAGATTGTTTTTCTCTACAGCATCTTCCCATGCCAGGAGCAGTGCTCAACAACAAGTTAATATTAGTGTTAATGAAATGGAGCACCATATTAGTGTGATGGAGTGAGAGTAGGTAAGTATTACTGCTCATGCTATTTTTATAGATTTTATATTCCCTTGTTTGAAGACAAAGGGAAGTCTTGACAAAAATCAAAAGATTATTATTATTATTATTATTAATTCATTCATTCATTTTTTTTTTTTTTTTTTTTTTTTTTTTGGTTATGTTAATTTAACATTCATGATTGTACATGTTTTTCTTTAGTATTTTCATATGGGCCTCAATTCGAAAATGATTGCCACTAACACTCCATTCCTGTGCAGGGGTGGTATGGTTGTCGATCCATGATGCTGGAAATAGTGGCTGCTGTCCCAGGGATGGTTGGAGGAATGCTTCGCAATTGCAAGTCCCTCATAATGAGAGGAGAGAAGATGCACCTAATCACATTTATGGAGGTGGAAACACCCAAGTGGTATGAGAGGGCCTTGGTCTTTATAGTGCAAGGAGTCTTCTTCAATGCATACTTCCTCATGTACATCCTTTCCCCCAAACTTGCACATAGGATTGTGGGTTATCTTGAGGAAGAAGCTATCTACTCCTACACTGAATTTCTCAAGGAGCTAGACAAAGGAAACATTCCAAACTTGCCAGCCCCTGCCATATCTATTGATTACTGGAGGCTTCCCAAGGATTCAACTCTCAGATATGTGGTTGTGGTAATTAGGGCTGATGAGGCGCACCATCGCGATGTCAACCACTTTGCATCAGTAAGTAGTCTTTCCCATTTTTCTGTTCATATCATTTATGGTTTAGGGTTAGGCCTCTAGGGCTTATCCCATGATACTATTAGTTTCACCTAGGATTTAGGGTTTATCACATTTTCTGTTAGTTTCATTTAAGGTTTAGGGCTCAAGCTAACCCTTATCCAATCTTTATGTTTCTTTCATGAGGGAATGTCTTGGAACTTTGTTTTTGTTTCATTTAGACTCTAATTGCCTCAACAATGTGATTTTAGTGAAGCATGTTTATTCGGTCTTTTCACTTAGCTATCCAGTCCTACACTGAATTTCTCAAGGAGCTGGACAAAGGCAACATTCCAAATGTGCCATCCCCTACCATAGCTATAGATTACTAGAGGCTTCCCAATGATTCAACTCTCAGAGATGTGGTTGTGGTAATTAGGGCTGATGAGGCGCACCATCGCAACGTCAACCACTTTGCATCAGTAAGTAGTCTTTCCCACTTTTCTGTTCATATCATTTAGGGTTTATGGTTAGGCCTCTAAGGCTTATCCCATGATACTGTTAGTTTCATCTAGGATTTAGGGTTTAAGGGTCAAGGTTTATCACATTTTCTGTTAGTTCCATTTAAGGTTTAGGGCTCAAGCTAACCCTTATCCAATATTTTTGTTTCTTTCATGAGGGCATATCTTGGCATTTTGTTTCTGTTTCATTTAGACTCTAATTGCCTAAATAGTTTCTTCAATGGAGCCCTTTCATACATGGGATTGAAGTTGCACTTACTTCAAGAAAAATTCTTTGGGATACATACAACAACAAGAAGAATATTTTGGGATACGTACAACAGAGGAAAATTTATAATACTATTCTTTTAAATTTACAGTGCAATTCATTTCATGAGAATTAATACTTGTTTCCAAGGAATACGCTGAAAGCTTAGTTGCATGAGAAACATTTAATGGGGGTTGGAGAATGCGTTTCCCCTTGCCTGCGAAATTGGGGGCTGGAACAAAAAGTTTTGGATTGGGCTGGAGGGGTTTTATTTCATGAAATTTGTGGTGAGGTTGATCTGGTTTTAGGGTGTTTTGTAACATTTTTAAGATGACCTCTATATGTATTTGTCCATGTTATTAATAGGTTATTGCAAAAAATTTATAATGCCATTCTTTTAAATTTACAATGCAATTTATTTCAAATGAATGAATACTTATGTTGTTTTATGTAGTTGCATGAGAAACATTTAAGTTATTTCACATGAATGAATACTTATGTTATTTTATGCAGTTGCACGAGAAACATATTTGGGGTTGGAACAAAAAGTTTTGAATTGTGCTAGAGCGGTTTTATTTCAGGGATTTCATGGTGAGGTTGAATCGTTTTTTAGGGTGACTTGTAACACCCCTAAGATGATCTTTGTATGTGACTGTACATATTGTAAATAGGCTGGTGAGTCAGGTTATGGCTAGAGTGCCTTTGTGATTCTACACTAAAGAGCCTATGCGTAGAATGGCCAATGAACCTAGCAGATGTAATATGTAATCACACTCATATTAATAAAAATAACACCACAGTTGCAAACCAAGGGACAAAAAGAGTAAAGGGAGGTAAGACTTCATGAGAGGGAAAGGTGAGAGGGGATAAACCTAGACATGTTTTTAAGCCAACAAAATATCATGTTAGTCTATCCTAGGTCATAAATCCATGAGATATATTCCTCAGTGTATAATATATCATAAGCCCAAAAAGTTAAAGGGAGCCAATGTTTAAATACATTAGGATATAATCCTCTAACCATATGAATGTTTTATCTGAAGTTCTAAAAGAGGGGAAATGGGGCTGCATGGGTGTCATGTGTAAAAGGGCACCATGGATAAAAAACCATCATTATATACCATTCAATGTGCCATTATTCAATTGGTGTAGATATTGTGCCTACCTCAAGATTAAGGAGAGCTAGAGAGTGACCTTGATACTATTACCTTGAGGATGCTAGGTGGGTCTGGGTATGAATGGATTTCTCCTTGGGTAGCCTTGGGTGAGGTTGGAGTCTTGGATGGAGAAGTGTAGAGATAGGTATCTCTGTGTGGGGCTTAAAGAGTATATGGAGACCTTTGAGGCAGTTGGAGCTCTTAGAGCCACACTATCGTGAGACTTCTTGGGCAGACTGTGCCGAAGCCATGGAAAGTTGGTGGCACAGTTTGAAGGATTGCAAAGGTGGAAAAGGGGGTGTGTGTTGATGGAGGAGGAAGGACACTAGGTTGGAGTATTATTGGGGTTTGGTATCCTGGTTTTGAATTTTGGAAAAATTGAAGATGTAGAGTATTCAAATTATGAACATCTTTCATTTTTACAATTTTCTCTTGTGCTGAGTCATGTTTTCTCAACTCCACTATAGTTTTATGGACCTCTGTTGAGATCTCTTTAAAGGGTATATGATGTACTTTGTTTAAAAATTGTGCTCTGATGTGAGCTGTGACACTAGTAGTTATGCTTTTACTGTCTTTGGGATTGCTAAGGAGAAACTTTTGGACCTGTTGGCTGTTTTATGAAGTTTTAAGGTGATACCTTTGACCTATAGGGTGGGGTAATTTTAATGGTATTATTTAGTCTTTAGTTTTTTTGTTCTTGCCTTTTAAAATATGAGGAATTCAATCCTATTTTTATTAATAAAATTATGAGTTTTGGAAAGAAAATAACCTCTATACTTAAACCTGAGTATATATACTCTGAGTATGAGAATATACTTTTAATATTATCTCAAAACAGTGGCTGTTGTCTCAGGGATGGTTGGAGGAATGCTTCTCAACTGCAAGTCCATTAGAAAATTCCAGCACAGTGGTGGATGGATAAAAGCTCTTTTAGAAGAAGCTGAGAATGAGAGGATGCACCTCATGACATTTATGGAGGTGGCAAAACCTAAGTGATATGGGAGGGCCTTGGTCTTTACAGTGCAAGGAGTCTTCTTCAATGCATACTTCCTCATGTACATCCTTTCCTCCAAACTTGCACATGGGATTGTGGGTTATCTGAAAGAAGAAGCTATCCAGTCCTACATTGAATTTCTCAAGGAGCTGGACAAAGGCAACATTCCAAACGTGCCATCCCCTGCCATAGCTATAGATTATTGGAGGCTTCCCAATGATTCAACTCTCAGAGATGTGGTTGTGGTAATTAGGGTTGATAAGGCGCACCATCGCAACGTCAACCACTTTGCATCAGTAAGTAGTCTTTCCCATTTTTCAATTCATATCATTTAGGGTTTAGGGTTAGGCCTCTAGGGCTTATCCCATGATACTGTTAGTTTCATCTAGGATTTAGGGCTTAAGGGTCAGGGTTTATCACATTTTCTGTTAGTTTCATTTAAGGTTTAGGGCTCAAGCTAACCCTTATCCAATATTTTCGTTTCTTTCACGAGGGCATATCTTGGCATTTTTTTAATGTTTCATTTAGACTCTAATTGCCTAAACAATGTGATTTCAGTGAAGCATTTGTATTTAGTCTTTTAACTCTGTTTCAGTTTAACTTCATTCACTACCTATTTTTTTGTTATGAGCTAATCATTTGTTGTGTCATGTTTATGATTTTGCAGGACATTCATTACCAAG
Source organism: Pinus taeda (assembly GCA_000404065.3). Taxonomy (NCBI): domain Eukaryota; kingdom Viridiplantae; phylum Streptophyta; class Pinopsida; order Pinales; family Pinaceae; genus Pinus; species Pinus taeda. Next base: position 181,026 of record APFE030265693.1, on the reverse strand, counting down.
GAAAAGAACTAAGGGAAGTTGCAACTCTAATTGGTTTCCATTAAACTCAAGGCTCTGTATTTTTGCACGAAAATGTGCTTTTCTGTTAAGCCACAGTGGAAGTGTTCAACCCATGTCTATATACATATGGTATATAAAATGTTGAGGAAGGTGTTGTTTGTGTAGATACTGCCAAAAAGAAAATTGAACACTTTGAAGGCCAAAGAAGCTAGATATTTACACATGGCTCTAAAACTTGGTTTGACTCTTTGCTCTGATGCATTGAATGTGGCTGTGGACAGTCTCATTCTCAATATCAATGAGGATTCACATATACCACTCTTGGACAAGGCGAAATATGTGCAATGGTTTCTTTCTAAGTAGCTATTATGGAGACCTTTCCCCTGTTTATGTTTGAAGTTTCCCACTCAAAATACTTTCTTAGCAATCCTCAATATATCTCTTTGGCTATGCTCAAATCCTTTATCAAGTTCCATATCTACCAAATTAGCACATGCGAAGAAAACACTTGTGAATGTGAAATGGTTAGGTTGGGTACCTCTTTTTTGCATATCACAGTAAAAAGCTAGTGTCTCCGCGTAAATCCCTACCTAGCATAATTGGCCATTGCAAACAATCATACCACATTTGGTTTAGACATCTAGTTAGGTAGATAGGGTGCCCCTATCTCCCATCTTCCTATAGAGTACTTTGGTCACATCTTCTTTTTTCTATGATATTGGTTCCTATACTATTGCCTTACGACGTTTCCTTTGCAACATCTAGTGCAATTGCTAGTTTATTCTACTAATGAGGGGAGTTAAGTGGAACCTCAACAACATCTAAGTGATGCCAACTATGTAAAGTTAAACTCATATTAAATAGCCAAGGTATTAAATAATCATAAGTCATTTTTTATGGTGCATGATTAACGAGACATAAAACCAATGTTGGTTGTGATTCAAATTGGGTAGGGCGCATATAGTCCAACTCCAATACCAAATAAGTAGGATGTGCTCATAATCATGGGGTTCTAATGGCAGGGGAATATGAACACACCTAAAAATCTCACAAAACTTTGTAGATATTTTATAGGATAATAACACATGATGGAGATAAGTTTTCTTGACACCTTGCATATTCTAGAAGTAGCCTCGAGAGGAGGGAAAATGGAAAGCAAGGAGAGGAAGAGAGGCCAAATGGTAGGAAGCTAATTGACCAAAGAAAATGGACTAGTAGTGACAGGGCCAAGATGGATAGGGGGTTCAGACAGTATCAAGGAAAGGGAAGTTGAATTGGGGAGGAGATAGGGGAAGCGTAGTGAGTGTGGAGAAATAATGTAGTGGGAACGTAGAGGAAATAAGAAAAAATGAGGGACAAAACCAATTATATTGGTGGCAGTGTTACGATTAGAAAGACAACATGATAGACCTACGAGACTTGGAAAGTCACAACACTGAAGGTGAGTTACATCAATCAAATTCTTTCATGATATTTATTAGTTCATTAAAATCAAAATAAAACCCCACGATAATGACCAATAAAGGTGTATGGACTGATAAATGAAACAATGCCTATAATTTCTATTACTTATATTATTATTGGCATAGTTCTTGCCACATCTATTATTTTTGGCATTATCTTTGTTGCTTATACATATTATGCACATGGTGAATGGAACCCTTAAACTCTCTATGTGAGGAATGCTATTTCAAAATTGTTAATGAATGGTTATTATATGTCCTAGTGTGATGGCATTAATTTCCCTAGGGTAGGATGCTTGCAGCCATTCTGTTGGCCAATCACCTCTAATAAAGAAAAACTGGGATAGTTCCCATGTCCCATATCAGTTTAAAATAACTTTAAAATCCCTTGCCTTCCATTGAGCATAACTGTTGATTGGTTCTATAGGGTTCTTAATTAGATTAAGGGTGGAGGATTACACTCCAGAGTCCCTTAGCACGAAATGGGTGAAGGATAGGTGAAGGCCTTCATTGGTTTTCCTTGTCGGGTAATTAGATTTAGTAACCTTTGGATTCCCAACATGATGTGGAGGTACTAAAGCTATAGTTTTAGGGTGGAGAGATTTCGTCTACCCTAGGCTAGTTTCTTGCTCAGAATTAACACACTCTAGATTCTTAGTATTGGGTGGAGTTGCTGAGCAACCTCAAGGTGGAGGAAAATCCCTGGAATTCATAAAATAAGCAAGGGTGGGATTTTCAATCTCTGGAACCCCTCATTGGTTGAGGGGTGGAGAAGCATTTCCTCTAGAATGCTTATACAAACCTATGACTAGATACCTATTTGCAGGGTGGAGGTGGGACATGACCTTTGGAACCCCTGGATAGTACATTGGTAAAGGTTCCTATATGCAGGGTGGAGGTGGGACAAGACCTCTAGAACCCCTGGTTATTACATTGGGACATGTTTCCATATGCAGGGTGGAGGTGGGGCAAGGCCTCTGGAATCCCCGGACGGTATATTGGGACTGGTTCTTGTATGCAGGGTGGAGGTGGGGAAAGACCTCTGGAATCTCTGGTCTTTACATTGGGACAAGTTTCTATATGCTGGGTGGAGGTGGGGCAAGACCTCTAGTATCCCTTGTTGGTACAATGAGACTATTTCCTATATGTAGGATGGAGGTGGGGAAAGACCTCTAGAATCCTTGGTCTAGACATTGGGACAGGTTGCACAAGATAGGGAGTGGCAACTACATTATTGACAACTACCAATGGTTGGTAGGAAAATTTCAAACACTATATCGATGCCCATTGTGAGGTATTCTAGTAATTATGATGCCCAAATTCATCTAGATAGTCCACCACATATCAAGTACTTCTTAAATTGCATGGTATTTTGTGGCCACTTACAGTCATAGAGTTTGTTGTATATTTGTACATTGTGGTTAACTTTATAGTAATGGAAAATGTTGAACACTTAAGCACATTGGCTACCCCATATGCCAAATGTGCCTCCCCGAGTTGGATAGTTTACACGACCTCTGGACAATATTGATCTTAGGGAGCATTAAACTTGAGGCAAGGTTTTAGACCTCCTTAAGACTGGGTCACTAGACACCACAATTTGGCACTTAAAACATGCCTTGTGAAACCAAGATAAATCTTCTCCTATTACCTTCGTTACAACTTGTGAGGAAAAACAACCAGTGTTGTGCCCTAAGGAGTTTTGGAGTGATGTTAATTATTTTATGCATAAATTTGGTATGCTAATTGTAGTTTACTAGGACTCTGTGTCTGGTGAATGCTTTGTTAGTTTTGTTGTTATTAACGCATTTCCAAGACATTATTTGTATTTTCCCTCTCTAATGTTTACGAAACAGTGGGGTTTCTCATACATAAGTACACAATAGGGAATATAAGCTCATGTTGAACTAATTGTTATAACTTTGCTGAAAATTTCCTCACCACCTACCAAAGAAACTCGCGAATGTATCTTATTTCAGTAGTTTCTAATTTCAATGTTAAAACCTATGCGTAAGAGTCTCATATTTGAACATGTATAATTTGGTAATTGTTATGTGCTCCATCAAGGAACGTGGCTATAAACCGATGATAGGTAAAATCATTATGCTTGTGCATTCATGATTGGTTGCCAATGTATATTCATATGTGGACCTGATGCAGGTGTAATAAGATAACAACATTAGATGTGATGTCATTCACATTTAGGCATGGTGTTATTATTTTCCTTAACATAGGGAATGAGATAATTGTAGGTTTTAACCCTATACAAAAATTACCTATAGACGAATTTTAAAAATAGAAAACAAACAACAACGAGAATATAAAACAAATACACAAATATTTTCCCTTGGATCCCAAGACCGAGACTACTAGATTGATTTTTCATTATGTTCCTTTCAATGTTACAATACATATATATACATGCTGAAACATTCATAAACCCCAATCCATTAACCTTGGATTAGAACATAATCATAGTTCCCTTGACCGGATCTACAAAATACCATGGGCAGAAAACCATCATGCCCAAAACCATAGGTAGGTCTGCCCACCTAATATAGGGTCCAAAAAAAAATTCTCGGGGTGCTACCCCTGAACCTGTGTAGGGGGGATACCGCCCCCCTAAAACCCCCCAACAGGGGGGATCACCCCCTCGTGATCCCTCTGTTGCACCTAGCGCAACAAATAGGGGCTACTCCACCCCCCTTATGAATCCCCCGCGCGTGAAACTAGTTATGGAAAGAATATAACACACACCCAACATTCTCCCACTTGTTGTTTTCGTTTCCACACAAGGGGTTACAGGAGAGCCTAGTCATTGGTCCAACCCTACAATGCCCATTGTTTCTCTACACCAAGAAAACTTCTCAGTGCTCACAAACTTTGTCAATGCATCTGCAACATTCTTCAAAGTGTCCACCCTTACCAACAACATCTTTTTTCCCTCAACCATATCCCTCACAAAGCGATACTGAACATCAATATGCTTTGTCTTTGAATGATAAGCAGGGTTCTTTGCTAAGAAAAATGCACTTGTCACAGTCTATCCTTATAGCTCGTTGTACTAACCCCATACTTGAACATAATCTCTGCAACCAAATTGCTTCATTTCTTGCATGAGTGAATGCAATGTATTCTGCCTCTGTAGTTGAAAATGCCACTACAGACTGCCTCTTGCTCATCCAACTAACTGAACCTCCAAATAGGTTAAAACATACCCACTTGTAGATATTCTTTGATCCATATCTCCAACCCAGTCTGCATCAACAAAGCCACAAATGCCCAAAACTTTGTCCAATCATGGTCTTTCTTGGTAGCACAAACCATAATCACTAGTGCCGCGCAAATACCTAAAAACCTGCTTCACTGTTGTCCAATGCTCCTTCCTTGGTTTTGACATAAACCTACTCAATACTCCCGCTGGATGTGCAATGTATGGTCTAGTACATACCATTTCATACATCAGGCTACCGACTGCACTTGCATATGGAACATGGGATATGTCCTCTTCCTCTTCTTGTGCCTTGGGACACTATTCAGCAGATAATTTTACACCTACAAGAATAGGAACCTTCACTGATTTAATATCTTACATATTAAACCTCTACAATATTGTCTTGACATACTTCCTCTAATTTAACCAAAGCTTCCTATTTTCTCGATCTCGTTTAATTTCCATGCCCAAAATATAGTTTGCAACACTAAGATCCTTCATGTCGAATTTGGAGAACAATTGGGTCTTCAAATCCTGGATAATTTCTTTGTCATTTCCAATCAGAAACATATCATCCACATAGAAGACCAGATAAATATGACGGTCACCAATTAATTTAAAATACACATAGTGATTCGCTTTGCTTCTGGTGAAGCCAAGTCCCTGTATATATGTATCAAATTTCTGATACCACATCCTTGGTGACTATTTTAACCCATACAAATAATTTTTTACCTGCATACCAGTTCTTTCTTTCCCTTCACCACAAAGCCTTCAAGTCGCTTCATGTAGATCTCTTCTTCTAGATCCCCATAAAGAAATGTTGTCTCCACATCCAATTGTTCTACCTCAAAATCAAAAGCAACAACAATAGATAAAAGTAATCTAATAGAAGCTACCTTGGCAACAAGAGAAAAAATATCACCAAAGTCAATTCCCAACACCAGGGAATAACCTTTTGCTACCAACCGAGCTTTGTATTTCTCCACCTTGCCTTATGCATTCATATTCTTCTTAAACACCCATTTTTTTCCAATGGGTTTCCTTCCAGCTGGAAACTCCACCAGATCCCAAGCCTCATTTTTGTCTAATGATGCCATTTCATCAAGCATGGCCTCTTTCCAGAGTTTGCCATCCTTTGAATCTATTGCCTCCCTGACAATTATGGGATCATCGTCAGTAATAGATAAATCAAAAGTTGAAATAAAGCAGATGGAATATACCTTTTTGGCTACCTTCTTTCTCGAACTTATCTTCTCATAGTTGGAGTTTGTGGCTCTTCATTTTTTTATTCCTGTTCTGCTATAGAGTCTGATTCTTCCTCCTTTAGCTCAAACTCTATCTTTTCAGGTTCCTTTGGTAGGACTTCATGTTTAATAACATCTTTCACTTTTATAAACACCACATCTTGACTATACACAAACTTCCTGGTTTCCGGGTTCCAAAGCTTATAGCCTTTTAAACCATCCTTATACCCAATAAAGATGCACCTTTCATATTTACTACCCAACTTGGTTCTTTTCTCCTTTGGAGCATGTACATATGCATCACAACCAAATACCCTCAGATGTGAAAGAGAGGGTTTCTTACCAGTCCATACCCCATGTGGAGTCCTATCCTCCAATGATGATGAAGGTGATCTATTAAACAGGTAACATGTAGTCTCCACTGCCTCTATCCAAAATTCTTGTCCTAACTCGACACCACTGAGCATGCGTCTTTCCTTTTCCATCAACGTCCTATTCATTCTTTCTACAACTCCGTTTTGCTGAGGTGTGTATGGAGTAGTCTTCTACTATGCTATACCACACTTCTTATAGAACTCTTCAAATTCCTTCTTGCAGAACTCTCCACCATTATCTGTCCTCAACACCTTTATCTTTTTGTCTGTTTGATTTTCCACTAGACCCTTAAATTCTTTAAACCTGTCAAAGACTTCAGATTTCTTCCTGAGGTAATATTTCCATGTATTCCTTGAGAATTCATCTATAAAGGATACATAGTACACAAAATTACTTAGTGATTAAACCAACGCAGGTCCAAACACATTAATGTGCATAAGATCTAATATCCCTTTCGCCCTCTTAGCACCAAAGAGGAAACTCACCTTATTTTGCTTCCCATATACAAAATGTTCATAGAAATTGAAATCCAAAGAGAAATTATACATACCTTCTACCATACCATTACCATGAAGTATACAAAGGCCCTTCTCTCGAATATGTCCAAGCCTTTGATGCCATAACATGGTATTTTATCCATAAACCGCTAGATTTTCTACTCCACTTTTAGGAACCACAAAACTATTGCACCCATCAATAACAATACTACACATAAACTTGTACAGAGTTCCAATCTGAACTCCCCGCATCAATACCAGTGCTCCCTGAACCATCTTGCAAGTATCTTTCTCAAATAATGTTTTTACACCTGTATCATCCATCTTGCTTACATATGGCCAATGCAGGAATATGCAGAACACCCAAAAGTGTTCTAATCCTTCCACCTTGTAACTTTGACTTGAATTTTCCACATCCAATGATTCTAGCCTTCCTATCATCCCATAAGAAGAAATCACCGCCATTATATTTCTCATACTCGTAGAACCCCTCCCTATGGGGAGTGAAGTGAAAGGATGCACCTGAGTCAATCAACCATGCCTCACAATCTACATGTGTACTTGAAGAAGAAGCCAAGTACACATCCCCACATTCATCTAAGGTGGTTTTCGTCTTTGCAGAAGGAGCATCGTCAAATCCCTTTCCTTTCTCAGGAGATTTAGATCTACAATCCTTTTTGAAGTGCCCTTCCTTTCCGCATTTCCAGCACACCTTTACAGGTTTTCTTGTAGATTTAGATATCCCACCCGAGGACTTATTTTTGTTTCTATTCTAGGACCGTTCTCATACAAACAAGGCATCTCCATTATGTCCCTTCATATTTTCCCATCTCATCTCCTACGACAACAAGGATGAGATTATCTCATCAAACTTCAAGGTAGTTGTATTGCTACTTATTGCAGCAATCATACTATTTGACGAATCTGGTAGAGAAAATAGAAAACTGATGCACTTATCTTCATATAAAATTTTAATATCAACGGATAAAAATTGGCTTACCATAATATTAAAGGCGTTTAGATGCTTTGTTACTGAGTCTCCATCCTTAATCCTCAGGTTATACAACTTTTTCCGTAGGAACATTTTGTTCACTAGAGACTTAGATTGGTACAAAGTCCCTAACTCGTCCCACAAAGCCTTCATCGTAGCGTCCCCTGATACATTCAACAATACTAAATCTGAGATACACAATTGAGTTGTGCTCTTTGCTTTCCGATCCAACTTCGCCTAGTCTTCATTTGACATTGTCGTTGCTTTAGTACCCAGATCTACCGCGATCCACTGATCTCTATCCACCAACAGATGCTCCATCTTGAGTTTCCACAACTCAAAACTCTGACAATTAAATTTCTCAATCTCTATATTTCCACTACTCGCCATATTATTTCACCGCAAGAATCGATCCCGTAGATCTCCCACTGAACAAGGTCTACCACAGGCATGAGCAAAACTCCTCAGCAGCAAAAGTGTCCCCTTGAAGCCGAAACAACTCTGATACCAAATGCAGATTTTAACCCTGTACAGAAATTATGTGTAGATGAATTATAAAAACAAAATAAAATATAAAAAATGATGAGAATATAAAACAAATACGCAGAGATTTTCCCCTTGGTCCAAAAACCAAGACTACCAAATCGATTTTTCATTATGTTCCTTTCAATGTTACAATACATACATATACATGCCGGAGCATTCATAAACCCCAATCCGTTAACCCTAGATTAGAGAATAATTGTAGTTCCCTTGACCAGATCTACAAAATACCATGGGCAGAAAACCATCATGCCCAAAACCATGTGGAAAACCCATGCACAAAACCATAGGTAGGTCCACCCACCTAATATAGGGTCCAATTTTGTTTTCCCAGGGTGCTGCCCCATATCTCATGCAAAGGGGTATCCCCCCGTGACCCCCCTACTGCGCTCGATGCAAAGAACAAGGGGGGGTGGGGGTTCCCGCCCCCCCTGCAATCCCCCCGTGTGTGCGACTAGTCATGGAAAGAATATAACACACACCCAACAATAATGTTACCAAATGTGTAGCCTAGTTTCATTGTTGAACTGTCGAATGCCTTGCTACAACAATAAAGGAAGCAATCATCGTTAATCTACTCAATAATTGTCACATAGTTATTCCAGCCAAACCTTAAGGTGTTTGTATTAATGCACTGGAGGTTAATCTTGAAAATACAACTAAGGTTACTTCAAGTTCATAGGACCCATCCTAAGTTCTAGGAGGACCTTTAAGTGTGTATTCAATTGCTATTGTAGCCAAGTAATGTACAATTTCATTAGGAAGTATATTAGTGATAGTATAAAGCACCCTACTTCATTTGGTGAGGTTGTGAGCCCGAAGTCACATATGGCCATGTGTCGTGGCTTAGTATGATCTCATATGCCTCATCCTCGAATGTGGTTGGATACCTTGGTTCATGAGGTATGGATATTTATATTCTTCTTGGGCCAATGGATGGTAATGACAAGTAGATGCAACTAGTAGTAAGACTATAAGTCTTTGTATTTGATATGTAATGTATTTTTCTGAATGTGGACTCAAAATTAAAAGTAGCCTGCTACAACTTGTATTTTATATTGATACTCTATCCCCATAAGTATTCTTAGTGTTTCAGACAATAAGACAATTCCTCTAATGTGGTTAGCAAACCCATTCGAATATAGGAGCCATTATAGACTGGTTATATGTGATACGAGGTATGCTATCCAAAATTGATATCACATGAAGTTAAGCATATATTTACTTTGGAGAAGTATTGAACAAACTAAATTATGTACTTAGACTAGACTCTAAAGTGGTGTCCCTTTCCAGGGATAATGAGATATAACAAATTCTTAGTTTCGTTGGAAGTATTAGTTATTCATTTAAAGTTATGGATCAAGTTGTATCAATGAGAAACATTTTTCACCTCAAGACAATGATCATTCATTCTTCATATTTCATTTAATTTGATTTCCTTTGGTGAATACTTGCATAAGGAAATTGAAACTCTTATGATACCTCCACCACATATAAAGCATATCTCCTAAAGAACATGTTTATTCTATTGTAGATAGTACCAACAAAATGTATTAAACGACTGCAAATACAACAACGTAGAGTGGCCTTCCCTTAAGGCATAAAATGGGGTTTCTCTAGGGTTAACAGTCATATGGAATGAAAAATCACCAACTGTAGAGTACACTACCCTCCTAACAACCCTCTTGCGTTGACTTAGTGTAATAACCATTAGTTAGAAACTCCATCAAATATCCAGTAACTCAATCAAAACTCAGACTCTAATTATAAGAGGGATATTTGAGAAATATTTCCAAGGCATGAACTATAGGTTGGCACACTATTAGGCCAGGGATGATCAACCCTTAAAAAAAAAATAGAGGTGTGTTACACATAGATTGAGCTGTGCCTCGAAGTTTACGAAGCCCAGATTGACATTGTTGAGACAATTGTTTGTCAAATACCACACTCAACAAGAATCCTACTCTCATACCATTATGATCTAAAATCTATAGTGGCTATTCTACAAGATAATTTGTCATCATAGATTTGATACAAATATATTGGAATCTATACTATGAGGGTTAATTTCCTTAGATTCAAGAGTTATTAATTACAATTTTTTGCTTATGCACGTAATAGATAAAATGTGAAAAATAGAGAACAATAAATTATAATCACACACTAACCAAAATGAATACACATTATGCTATGGGAAACCCTTATAGAAGATAACCCAACTGGAAGGTGAGGCTACTTTTCTCTCTGTTTCTCTAGAATGGAAATAATGTAAGTACAAAGGAGAACACACTCTATGTGGAATTACCTGAGACATTTGGCTCGATAGGTTGCTACACATAATAAACCCCCTTTATTATGCTCTCCCACTCCCACTCCTAAGTTGTTCTTCTATACTATGGAACAAGATACAATCGAAATGAATGGTACCTTTTTTCGTCCTAGTGACACGATGATAACATGGTCTAATAACCAACTAGGGGTTAGGTTTGAATCCAACTTTTAACCAGATTTACAAAATTTACCCTTCTAGAGTATTCTTAAAAATCTTCATGTGGCTATTCCATTTTCCATGATTAATAGGGCTTGACATGGCATTCTCTTGAATTATGGTGACCAATCATGATAGGTCAACTTCCTAGAGGCATAATTTTTGCATACAAACTCCCATTAATGATTTTCTTATACCATTGGAAATGTATTTGATTGTAGAATATAGTAACAAGGTCCAAAATTAAGCAAGAAAATTGTGCTCCCCCCCCTAAAATTTTCATTTAATGTCTCAAAATGGTCTCAACAAATTTCAAATCCCAATTCTTTAAATTGGGCATTGTTAACAAAACTTCTTTTGTAAGTAATTTCCTCCAAATTTTCCCCTCTAAAAGCATCAAAATGGATGAAATAATATAATGAGCCTATCCAAACAAATCACACACCATCCATGATGAAAATATTTTTTTTGTTGGAAAATCCTTACAAGAGAAAACCAAACAAGAAGGTGAGCTTTCTTTGCTCTTTTTTCTCTGGGATGGAACTAATGCAAGTACGAAGGAGAAGGCACACTCTATGGAGTTACTTGAGACATGTGGCTTGTTAGGATGCTTCAAAACACTAAAACCATCTATTATGCTCTCTAAACCCCACTCCCAGTTGCTTTGCTCTACTGTGGAATAAGATACAATAACATGGAATGAAACCCTTTCTCCTCCTAGTGGCCTAGTTTTAACATAGCTAATAACCAACTAGGAGTTAGGGTTGAGTCCTTGAACTGTTAACTGGAGTTACAACCTTGTTGACCCTTCTAGAGGTTTCTTCATAGTCGACATGTGGCTAGTCCCTTTTTCATGAGTAACGAGGGTTAACATGGTTTCCTCTCAAATGATGGTGGTCAAACTAGAAGGTCCACTTTTGAGAGGCATAAATTTTGCATACTAACTCTAATTGATGTCTTTCTTGCAACATTAGAAACATATATGAGTGTACAAAAATGATAAGGGATCTAGAATAAGCAAGAGTTCTTGGACTCTGAAAAAAAATTATTTAATGCCTAAAAATGGCCTTAGAATGTTTCAAATCCCAATTATCCAAATGGGGATCCACTAATAAAATGAACTTACATGTTGATTCCTCCAAATTTTCCACTTTGAAATCATTGAGATATATGACAAATAATATAATAATCCAATTTGAATCACAAGGAAGAAAATATTTGAATTTGTTCAGTCTTTGGGGATTCAATTATTGTCATTAAGACATCGATTGACCAATCCACTCTTTAGAAATGCAAATTGAAAAATATCATCGCCATAATAAAGAAAGAAGTTACCTCTTTCATCAAAGTCTCTTTATTCCACATTAAGTGAAAATTTGAAGGAGGAGGTAGATAAATGGGATAAACGAGCAACTAAACTTAGCTCGAGCATCTTGGTTTAAAATGAAGGCCATGAATTTATGATCATCCCATAAAATCTTGCTTTAGTGGTTTCAATGGCATTTATTATTGGCATGAGTTAACTGTTATCTCTGCATTGGCAATTCCTTGGGATGGCTGACTTGAGGACATATATCGTCTTCTATATCTTGCGAACAATATCTTGGTTCGGGTAAATTTCACGCATTTATGTCAAGTGGTATATGCATGGCGAGATAATGAAAAGGTTGAGGAATTGAATATGGTGTTTCTCAAGTTGGTTCAATTGTGCACAAGGACATTTGGTAAGTATTTTGGTTTGTGTTGGGCGATTTATTGGTCCTTATATTCTCTAGGTTGTTTGTATTCATTCAGTATCCCTATTTGAGAACAAGAAATTAGAATCTGTAAGTGTCCACTATTATGTTGTATCATCGTGTTTTGGTAACAAATTTTTGAGTTATTTATTTTCCTAAGTTAATCTCCCCTTGAAAGACTTAAAAGAAGCATAAGTGCATGATTGTCATATTTTTAGTGTCAGTTTCATTTTTCAACACATGAAAGACTAAAGAACTTAGTGGTGTAGGGGGGTGGGATGGGGTTTATCCCTTTGAGAAAAATGTTTTCCTTGAGTAGACAACTTTGTTTCGATCCTAGTCCATTGCATATTTTTTTACAACATGAATCTAGTCATCTTGGAAGACACAATCATAATATGGCAAAGGTCAAGCACTAGTGTGTTGAGAGCAGATGGGAACATCCTTGTGCTAAAACTTTGTGCTTTGAGTTTGGGATCATAATTGAGATTTTGTGTCTGCCCTTGACTTCTTGGGAGAATTTACCTTACATGCATGATAGATGTCTCATTGACATTTAAAATTCATAATTCTATAAGCTCAATAATGTCTCATTGACAACTAGGTTGAGCTTGTACTCACATGACATAAGGTAGATTTCGACCGCTACCACTATAACCCCTAGGTGGGTCCACCTTGCCCCCAACAAGTGGCCATGAGTTAGATAGCTAGGGGATTTGAACATGGGACCTTGTACTCACATTTACTTTACATTTTCATTGGTTTTGTCATGTGAGCTCCCTTGATGGGGCTAGAAGCTCAATAATGTTATTAATGTCCTCCTTGCTGAATTGAACAAAAAGCTTAGTTCTCTTTTTGTCTATATTTTTTAGATCTATTGTGCAATTTTTGTCAATATGAACAATGGATATGTGCACGAGTTTCGAAGAACCATGAGACAAACATCATGAAGACCTCATTCAAGTAAATAAAAGAACTCTTCTATCAATGACCTCAAAAGTTATAAACAATTAGCATGCATGCATCAAACAAATGCTAATGTTAGGAGCATTATAGTGCATTAGAAGCAAATGCTTGATTCCCTTGACATAGAGTGCAACATGCTTCACAATCTAGCATTCAATTTGCATAAGGATTCCTTATCAATGGACTCCAATAAGAGGGAAATTGAGAATTCAATCTAGGTTGAACCCAAGGAAGAAGAGGTGGTCCATTAAATTAGAGATCGAAAAAAGAAAATTTCAGTGCTCTAATTTATTATTAATTTTATGTATTTCAGAATTATGTGTCTCTTAGGTGCTAATGTGAAGTAGGCCACTTATAGGTTAACCTATAAAACTATTTTGTAACTTGTTACAACTTTTTGTAGTGACCTCAAACAACTGTTTAATTCCGCTGAAGACAATAGGAACCAACATTATGTAACTCATTCCAAGCTTAGGTTGTAGCCTTTTTGGCTTAATATAAATTCCGCTTTGGTTTTCAAAAAATGATAAATGCTTAGTAAATCTAAGTTTAATACAAATGTAAACTTGTTATATACATTTGAAAACCAAGTGTTTTTTGTAAGCAAGTCAAATTTTTTATATTATCATAATGTTACATAAAGTATAGTCTAAAATGCTTACTGAGAGTTGAGTCCATGAGATAGGGTAGCCATGAGTAATTTGCAAAGACCATATGCCCATGAGAGGAAATCCAGATGATCTCCCAAAAAGTTTTGAGCCATAGTATTAAGCATTAAACCAACAACTTGTAGTGGCTCAAGGAAAAATTAGCAGATGTCATTTTCCCTTGACAGGGAAACCAAATGGCCTCTATAGAAGTACAAAACCATTGTTTTGATGATAAGACTCCACAAAGTTGAGCAGACTAAAGATATAAGTGACATTAACTAGACAATATGACACCATCACCTTGAAAGAAAAACTTATGATAAGAAGACACTAGACTATGCACAAATTCTGAAGATCAAAATCTTGGAAATGAGGCATGCCTACTTGGGATTTTCCCCTTCCTAGGTGTCCTTGGCCTAGGATGGTTGCACTTGCTTCCCTACGATCTAGCCTCGTTGGAGGTTCTCCCTCCTAGCTTTTTCTTGCTACTCCAAGTATAGGAATGGATCATCATAACCCTCTCGTAGCCATGGGGGATGCTCCCATTCTATGAATACTCCGCTAGTGGATGACTCACCCTCCTCTCTGGAGGGTTCTCCCTTGGTCAATTTTGGATTCAGTGCTTGTTCCTCTAGCTCAGGTGTGTTGTGGCTTTCAACTACCTTTTGTTTTTTGGTAGGTTGATCAGAGGGACTCAAGTTAGGAGGTCTTTGTCTTGGGTGAGATGAATTGACACCCACAAACTTTTCAATTGAATTTGAGGATGCCAGAGGAAGTGCGAGGGGTGGTGAGCGAAACAAAATCCTCATTTCCATGGAAAAATTTATCAAAGTTGTGCGTATGCACCAGGTGGTTATTTACCTAAGTGATTTTGCCTTCGACCTTATCACGGGTTGCTTTCTGCTCCCTCAATTGTCTATTGAGTAAGTCCTGATGGCCCAGAGAGCATTACTAGTGTTGTGTCATTCCTTTGCCTCCATTGTAACCACAAGACGCAGAATGTGCATCAGGTGTCCTCATCAAACTGCTCCTCCCCTTGTGCATGCAAGGGAGGCAATGGTTGGCATCCACGTCCCCTACCCCTGCTATGAGCTCAACCACACTCCTTGACCATACTGAGTTAGAATGCAAATTCTTCGCTTGTGCTTTGAATCCCCCTGAGACACTCAGCCTCTTCGGACCCCCAATGCTCCTTCGCTCGCAGTGTCGACAATTTGAAGGCATGAATGTCGACCTGCAACATAACAACCGAATTCATGTTTTGCTCCATGCTTACTTGCTCCATCCAGGTGTGAAATTCCTTCTTTGAGCTGCATTGAATGTGACTTACTGTGAGATCAAGGGATGGCTGCCACCCATCCCGGTCTATTAACTCCTCATGCATTGGGAGTGGGTGACAACTACCATCCCTCATTAACACCATAGTCGCTCATATCCGAGGGATTTGAAAACCAAATGTTAGATGTTAATTATATGTGAATTATTTTTCAAGATAAAATGAATTTCATTAAGTATAAAATTTCAAGATAAATAATTTTATAATAAAAATGGATTGATTTTCTAAAATTATTTTATTTTAAATTATACAACTGGAGTGGACTTAAATTGACAACATTATTATTTAAATTCGATACATATATTACATTTTTTTAGAAAAAAATAATTTACAATTTTATTAATAAAAACAAAATTACAATATAATAAATTAAATTGAATCCATTTATTATTTTTTAGTTTTTAATTGAGTCATATCATGTTTTATTACTATGATTTTTTAATTTAATGTTTTATTTTATAAATCTCTCCCATATTAAGTGAATATTAATCAATATTTAAAATGTTTATACTCAAGAACATTACATCTCCCCATATTAAATCGATTTTTAAATATTATCATGTTTTATTACTATGATTTTTTAATTTAATGTTTTATTTTATAAATCTCTCCCATATTAAGTCAATATTAATCAATATTTAAAATGTTTATACTCAAGAACATTACATCTCCCCATATTAAATCGATTTTTAAATGTTTACACTTTCTATACTATAACATTTCCTTTTATATATAACATTTATTGTTAATGAAAAATTTTCGGAAAAAATCATATTGAGAATATTTGGTTGATGTGTTTCGAACGAGCCAGTGTGGTTCATCTTCAGGGAAAAATCACATTGAGAATATTTGGTCGATGTGTTTCGAACCAGCCAACCACACTAGCTGGTTCTAAACCCGTCGACCAAATATTCTCAATGTGATTTTTTCCTAAAATTTTTCATTAACAACTTATAGATCACAAAAGCTTGAATTCAAATAACATTTCTTCTTATAAAGCTACTCTAGACAACAAAATAATATCTAAATACATGTATTAAAAAAGAAATATACTTAAATATTACTTTAAAATTAAAAGAAATATTCATATAACTAAAACTCTTCGAAATTATTAAAATCCAACTCAAATCTAATGTCCATGAAACTCAAAAAAAATATTAAAAAAAGAAATTTAGTAATTCACTGTGATTCGAACTTTCATAAATTTCAGACTGTAACTTTCATAAATTTCAAACTCTACTGGGGGGCGCAATGAGCAATTTAAATTTGGTTGAGTACTCTACACCACTGAATTTAGCCGCGCAACAGTCATACACGTGTCAACAATATAATCCCCAGCACGTTCTGTAAACCACCAATTAATGCGAAATTGAAAATTCGAAAGGTGAAGCTGCCGGACGGGTAGACAGGAACAGTGAGTGGCGTCGACAGTTGCAACTTGCTAGGAACCATTTGGTCGTCCAGATCTGTGCGGGGATCGAACTTGACATTTATTGTTTTTGAATGCTAGTTCGGTGACGAATCAGAATTACCAGATCTGAGATCGAATTTGAGGCCGTTTTCACTTTCCTTCCTGTCGCCAGAATGGAAACTCTGCCTACCGATCTCTGTCAAAGGATTTTCTGCTTACTTGATTTCCAGTATCTTGCCGTTGCTCAACAAGGTCAGGTTTTTTCTACAATTTTTCGTTCTGAGAAGCCCATATGTCTTCTTATTGGAAATTGTCATCAATTATGGCGGTTAAGGATTCCAATTACCTGATTAAGGGTTGCTCTGTTTTCCTTGTGACGTGGGTATTTTCTTTTTCTTTATTTTGTTGTGGGTTTCTTGGTTGAAGCGATGTTTGCGGTAATTAAAAGACCAGAGAGCCCAAAGGGTTTGATCTGGTTTTCTGTGTGTTGCAAAATCCACCCTCAATTATTGCATCAAATTCAAGTTTTTAGATGTGCACTCAGAGTGAGGAGGTATGTTTTTACCTTTTTGTCTTTAGTTATGTAATGGGTCCTTATGATTTCGGGTCTCTGTTATTAGTGTCCCTGATATACCCATAATGCGAACTGTTGCGATGTGTTGAAGAGAATTGGTAATGGGTATCTTGAATTCTGAGTCGGTGCCGTTGTAGACAGGGCTTCTCAGTATTTAGGTGTTTGTGAACTTTCTTTCTTGTGTTTTTTTTTTTTCTAAGATTCTGATACTTCTATTACTGGAAGGGATGCAATTGTCGTCCCTTTACATAGTATATTCCAAGACACCATTATATCATTGTACACAGAGTTGCCTCAAGAGGCACACTTTATAGCTCAGGTAGGTCGACATCCATCAACACTTCATATGTTTGGTCTTTGTAATGCTTTACACACACACACACCTTGGGGTTAAAATGGCTGGCCTGACACGCCCACTGAATTCACCTCTAACAGATGTCAGAAACCCATTTCTTATGCACCAAGAGCTATTGAATTGCTTGAGGTTGCAATCTCGATGCAGATCCCGGGTTAAAATTGATATATGATAGGTGCATGAGATCTAGCTCCTACATGTAGGTTTTGATAATCTTTTCATAAGGCCACCAAACAAGCTGATTATTGATTTCTGTAAACCTTTCTTTGGACGATCTTTGAACATCTTGTCACACTTCTTTTGTCACACGAAATTGAGAGTGACCATCGTGATTACATGCCAGATCCTCCAACCAGATTTGTGGCAGCACCAATGATCACAAAGAAGAATAGCTCTGCGAATTAAAGATTGAGCTCGGTTTTGATCAATTTTCTAACATGATTTTAATTGTTTTGGCCTAGATTCATTACTCCAGCTTGAAATTTTTTACGTTTAAGTCGTATTTTTTTTGTTTTTTTTCAAATTTCTGAAAATCTCTTACTGGTTCAAACTGTACACCTGCACAGGGGTCCAGAGTTTGCAGATTTGTAGGTGGAAGTGATGTGTTTTCCGTTCTAAATAACTGATCCATCAAATTCATTTTATAGGACACTCCTTCCCCATCTCAGAAGAGAAGGATCACTGTGCCTTAACACTGGGTACCTTTACTTGGCAATCGCTGAAATAGTTGAAATTCTTTAATGCCCAATAAAAATAGATGGAGACAGTGTGCCATTTCAATCACCCTGTTTACTTGTTTAAATAATTGTCAGCCCTGACATGACAATTTCTTGAGGATTTGGGGGTTAATGGCACTGCCAGATAAATGATACAACTTTATTTCCACAAAAAAATCCAGTTTCTATACATTTATAACACATATCCTCTAGCACTAAGAGCTCAAACATGTCACTCACAGGAATTGAACACGGGTGGAGAGTAATACTCTACTCCACCACCTGGGCTAGACTCAATTGACCTAAAATAAAGGAAGAAATTTATTTTAACTATGGTTTGAATGCAATATGTTAATTAGATGATGAGTCACTTTCAGCCAATTCATTGTTTTAAATATGTTAATTATATGATGAGTCACTTTCAGCCAATTCATTGTATAAGTGATAAAACAGAACTTAACAGCCAAGTTGATTTACCAAATTCCATGTCCAATTCATGGTGCTCTTTTAGGAAAAAGAGAGATGGCATTTTTCAATAGTCAACTGTGCTCAAATGGAGTTTTATGTTGTGTTATAAACGTGTTACATGAGATCAGCCTTTTATTATACCATTCTTGCTGTAAAAATGCTTCTTTTAAACTATCTTATAAAACAATATCAACACAAAGGGATTCCTGCAGAAAAAATAAACAGAGAGCTACTAGGGTAGACAGTGGTCACTGTAAAAGAAACAAAAGGCGTTAATAACCATTAAATGAAACAAAACTTCCTAGATCATGCCAAAAATCTAATCTTCACACGCATACTAAAAAAATAGAGGAATTGAAAGTCCAAAATTTAAGTTCATGTCTTTTACAATACTATTAAAACATTTATGCTATATTTCCTTTTATTATTTTCATAAAGGCTTCTGAAATAAGAAAGTAAAAGATATTAGCTATTATAGGCTCAACTCTTTTTACATCAGTTTATCCAAATAGTACCATGTTTGAGTTTACTGTTTCAGATGGGCCGATCAACATTTTGCCCCCAAAATCTTTGTAACAGTCTAATTGTGTTTCTTTAGTAGGAAATTTTAAATTAGCACCCCTTGGTCCTTTGTGTTAATGAGTCCAATGGATGCCACCTAGTGTAAACTTCTCACGTAAAATCCTAGCATGTGTATTTGAACTCTGGCTTCAACATGTAGATAGCATAGGACTTGGCCAGTGAGCAGGGATGTTGCATAAGAACAACCAGGATGCAAAAATGTTGATGCTGTAGTTTATAATTATTATCCTTAATTTTTTCTAAAGACATCTGCCTCTGGGCTATTAACTGTGAGCTGTGGGTGTGTTTTGCATACTGTGACCTTGCATAGGTGATCTGTTTGCTTCCTATCAGTCAACATGTTTGTGTGCCCTGTAAAAGTGTTTGAAACAGCCAAAAAGCCTCACCAGGATTTGGAGTAAAAAAATGCTCCTTTCTCTGATTAGAGAAAACTGGAAAGATTTGGTAGGCAATTGCAGTTTTCTTCACAAATAAATTTTAACTTACTCAGGCGAAGTTTTTTTTGTTATTGCATTTTTTGTTTCTACTTTTGCAGGTTTTCCTTTATAATTCAGCTCCTCGAATGTAATTGAACTGCTAAGGACTCAACAAATTATAATTTATAATAGAACTGACTCAAGCAATCTATTAATTGCTAACATATGGTGACAAGATGGAATAATTGGAGACAATAATGCATTTGGAGCTACAGGGAAAGAGGAGCTTTATTTATCATGTTGAACTAGGGATGTGGTTTCTGTAGAAATGGCAGGTTCAAGAGCATCAGCATCATTTGAATTATGATGAATATAATTGTTGTATTAGACTTATGTGTAAATGCGCTCTTTAATTACAAATCTGATACAATGAAGATGAACCCAAAAGGCTTTTGCTGCATATCTGTTCAGAACAGATAACAAAGCAAATAGTTTTGTTTGGCATATTTCCTAATCTATATCAACATTCGAACCTAGGAATGGGTGTTTTAGAGAAATCTATATCTAGAAAAATTATCACAAGTTCATTCCCACGACTGGAGAGATAGGAGAGGACAAAAGAATATTTTCTTGTCCATGTTAGATTTCTGGGATAGTTCAGAAGTATTTATACTGTGTTTGGGGTTTACTTCTTGAGATTTGGGTTACATAGTGTATGTTCAGCACATGGATGGTCTGAAATGGATTGTAGCATGAGAGAGAGTGTGTGATGGATATGCATATAGTTGAGATAGCTTGTTCAGTGGATGATTGACCTTAGTTGCTTGTAGCCTCGGTGTTGGAGACCTTTTGGTAGTTTGGTGGATGCCCTTCATTGAGGCCTCAGGGAGAAGTCACTTGTTTAGAGACACCTATAGGGTATGTGGAGTGTCGTGCATCATGGAGGAAGGCTTCAAGGCCTAACTCACATGTGGTGGCTTGGTATCCTATTTGGAGGATTGGAGATGGCTTGGGGATGTTTGAGTCTTCGATAGTGTTTTTGTAGGGGGTAGATGATCTAGTGGAGTACGTTGTTTTGGAGGATTGATGGAGTTCATGGTGGCTTGTGATGAATTGGTGTGGACTTTCCTTGTGTAGCTACATTGCCTTAGAGTCATTATTGTGCACGATATTGCCATTTGAGCATGACACTTGTACTCTAGAGTGGATGTCTCACTTGTGTCACATTTGCTCATGTAGGTTGCCAATAAGGGCCTGGGGCCCCATGTGAAAATTTTGGAAACTGGAATCCCTACTACAACAACTGATCAAACTTCTCCTATTTGTTAATTACTAAAACAAATTATTTACTGCTTCCCACAACAAATATTGAAGCTAATACACTGCAACCTACACCAATTAAATTATATGCCAAAACAAAAACAAAACAATAGAGAAAGATACACACAAGTGACACAGTTATGTTTGGACAAATGTCCTCAGAAAAACCCAATGCGGTAAAATTGGTGCAGTAGATCTAAGGGTTTTTATTATTATGCAGTAGTTTTCTGAATACAACTCTAGATGCCCTCCCCACAATCTAGTTATAGACAAATAAATTGGTATAAGAAATTTGTGAGATTACCTCACCCTACCTGGCAAGTTCTGGTTGATCCGACAACTCAACCAAAGTGTCCCCGACTATTTTTGCGTTGCCCCTGCGTGGGCCCTACGTCAGCCTCAAAGGCACTCAACTGGGAATCGATTTGCCTTCTAGAGTAGTTTTCACCCCTCTCGGCTCAGAAATGTCATCTCCCTCAGCAAATTCAGACTTCTGCTTGGAGAACTGCGCTGCTTCTGCGTGAGCCCTTTTGGCTCAGCATCAACCCCTCTTGGGTCTTGCGCTGCCTCCTTTTGGTGTCTCTCTGCCTCTCTGTTTCGTATCTTGGGCTCTGGAGAAGATACTCCAACCCAACTATACCTGCCCCTCATTGCACAAGCTCACTATCGATATTCTCTCGGCAGTTGCTCTGCGTCAGAAAATCGAACTTCTGAACTCGCTTTGTGTGTCTTTCCAAGTGACCCTCAAGCCTCCTTAAATAATATCCTCGTTGACATTCAACGACCCATATTAGAAGCTAATCAATGGCTAAGATCATTTCTTCTTGATCCTCATCTTCTTCTAGAAGTTACACCTACAAGTAGATTAATACCCATTAATTATTTTATTTTCATAAGTTTCCTAATTATTTTAATAAAATTGTTTCTGGGTGCAATTTCCCAAAACGCTTTCTGGGTTTTTTGGAATACATGTGCCTAAGCCTTCCTGCAAAATTTGAGACTTAGAGCACATCTGATGCTATAATAAATCAACACATCCTCTTAGCGGGGAATGTGCTCTAGCAATGCAACCTACTGAAGCATTACTTTGTTTTGTAACATCACCCTCTGTGTTGTTGATGTCTGACATGCTGTCCACCAACCATTGCGCAAATGCTGCATCTGCTATGCTGCTAGCACTGCCATTGCTAACACTGCATCTGTACTGCGACTTAATTGCTAAGAGAAGCAACAAAAAAACATCCAAAATTACTGAACTAACTGTGTTCAGTATGATACCTCTGTGCTGACCTTGTGAATCTACTGTGCTGTTGCTAATCTTTACTCTGTTCCATCTGCACTGTTGCCAACTCTGCTTTGCGCTGTTCAGTCTCTGGCGCTCCTAGCCACAACAACTGTTTCCCCAACACTCCTCGGCACCAACTGACACTAGTCCAGACTCCATCCTGCTACTCTTGATCTGGGCTCCCGTAACAAGGTATTGATCCAAGAGGTGGACTCCTCAAGGATCTTGCCCATCTGTAGCTCTTCCGAACTACAACTCCAAATCAAGCCACCTCCCTCCTGGAGGTATCTCGATTGTCATGGCGAACTCCTCATGTTTGATCTTCGTGGCTGCAACCTTAGGATTGTGCTTCTCATCCTTGTCCTTTATCTTCAAAGGACACTGGGATGCATAGTGGCCCATCTTGCCACATCTGAAACACTTCACCTTGGAGACGTCCTTCTTTCGTTTCTGTTGCTCCTACTGTCCCTTCGATGCAAGGGCTGCGTTATCTTCCTCCTCCTTGGGCTTCGACCCATTGCTGCTGCTGCTTCCGTCAAGTTTGATCTTGACCAGGTCTCTGCTTAGCTCCTCTTGTTTTAGAGCTGCCCACATCTCATCCCAACTCGGCAATGTTGTTCTGCCCAAGATACTTTGGACAAAGACTTGCCACTCATCTGAGATAGAATTAAGGGCCAATCTAACTAACTTTGAATCTTGAGGTGTATGCTCTGCGACAAACAACTCATCACGGGTTTCCTTCAACTTCGTGAGGAATGGATCCACACGCCCTCCCTTTTGCCTCTGAGCAGATCTCAACTTCTGCTCCAAGTACATCTTCTGTTGCTCAGACGATCCTTGATATAACGTGGCCAAGGCATCCCACATCTCCTTAGCAGTCGCTCTGCTAGTAATGTGGCACACCACATGATCCTTGACTCCATCTAGGATCATCCTCTTGGCTTTCGCCATCTCAGATTTGTACTTTTTTAGCGGATCTGCATTCGCAGGTTCAACCACCACGCTATCGACGTACGTCTTGAGGGCATGCTCATCTAGAAGGAAAGACATGCTAGCCTTCCAGATGACATAGTTGGATGCTCTGTCCAACCTGTCTTGATCCCTCAAGCCATTGGTTGCTATATCTGCCAAAATTGTCGAAAATCCCCTCTCTGCTTCTCACTGCCGTTGCTCAACCAATCAGAAATTGGACTTCTCGGCGGGAAGTCTGTTGAGGAAAAGCTCCCTCAAAGTGCTTCTCTTCTCTCTTCTAACGTTTTTCAGCCCAACCAATGGCATGTTGAAACTCTGTGTCCCACCAGCTCTCTCACGCTAAGGCTTTAGCATTGCTCCCTTTGCCCCTGCAAAAATTCGAACTGGAAGTCCTCCTCTTCGTCAGCTCACTTGGAGAGAGACTGCCTCGAAAATCTGCACTCTTGGCTTGGAACTGTGTTAGCCTTTTGGGGTTTCAAACCGCTGCCTTTTGCAACTTTTTCGAACTCCCTTCTTTTGCTCAATGCTGGATCTACTGACTCTACTCTTCTTATTTCACATACAGCTCTGATACCATGTGAAAATTCTGGAAACTAGAATCCCTACTGCAACAAATTATTCATTGCTTCCTATAGAAAATATCAAAGCTAATACATTGTAACCTACACCAATTAAATTATATGTCGAAACAAGAACAAACAATAGAGAAAGATACACACAAGTGACAGTTATTTTTGGACAAATGTCCCTGGAAAAACCCAATGTGGGAAAATCGGTGTAGCATATCTGAGGGTTTTTATTATTATGTAATAGTTTTTTGAATACAACTCTAGATGCCCTGTCGGCAATCCAGTTACAAAGAAATAAATTGGCAGAAGAAATTTGTGAGATTACCTCACTCTACCGGACAAGTTCTGACTGATCCGACAACTGAACCAACGTGTCCCCGATTATTTCTGTGTTGCCCTTGCATGGGCCCTGCATCAGCCTCAAAGGCTTTGCGCCAATTCAACTGGGAATCAATTTGCCTTTTGGAGCAGTTTCCAACCCTCTCGGCTCAGAAATGTCAACTCCCTCAGCAAATTTGGACTTTTGCTTGGAGAATTGGGTTGCTTCTGCGTGAGCCCTTTTGGCTCAGCATCAAACTCTGCGTGAGCCCTTTTGGCTCAGTGTCAACTTCTCCTGGGTCCTATGCTGCCTCCTTTTTGTGTCTCTCTGCCTCTTTGCTGCGTATCCTGCGCCTTGGAGAAGATACTCCAACCCAAATATCCCTGCCCCTCATTGCACAAGCTCACTCTCGATATTCTCCCGACAGCCGCTCTGCTTCAGAAAATCGAATTTCTGAACTCACTTTGTGTGTCTTTCCAAGTGACCCTCAAGCCTCCTTAAATAATCTCCTCGTTGACATTCAACAACCCAGATTAGAGGCTAATCAATGGCTGAGATCATTTCTGCTTGATCCCTGTCTTCTTCTAAAAGTTACACCCACAGTTAGATTAATACCCATTAATTATTTTATTTTCCTAAGTTTAGATTTAGGGTCCCATTAAAAATAATTAATTATTTTAATAAAACAGTTTCTAGGTGGAATTTCTGAAAATGCTTTTTGGGTTCTTTGGAATACATGTGCCCAAGCCTCCTTGCAAATTGAGACTTAGAGCACATCCGATGCTACCAAAAACCAACACCCCATTGTATTTTTGGCATCCATTACCCCTGTTATATAAATAGAGGATGTATAGTCTTTCCGTCAATCACCTTTTATATCTTCCTCTTTGCATTTGTTTTCTTGGAGAGGTTTGCTAGGGTTCATGAGTTCACAAGGAAACCCTATGAGAAGCTATGGAAGAGAAAGAGGACATCTTGGGTTGGAGTTTTCTCTTGTGACTAGGGTTTTCTCTTGTAGAGGAGACATTGAAGATGATGATCAAACATACTCATTCACTCACTTGTATCCACTCTTGTGAAGAGATGTGACTAAGAGAAGAGAGTATGCTTGCTCTCTCTCTCTCTAAGTCTTCACTTATATTCTCTCTCTCTATTTCTAAGTCTTCACTTGTACTTATATTTTCTCTCTCTTGAGGCACTAGGATTTCTTGGCCTTTTTGGGGTTTCTTGGAGTTCTAGGGTTAGTGTATGTCCCTTGGAGATTGGAGATTGGGATTTTGAGAGAACATTTGGATGGATTTGTGAAGATTAAGAGGAGAGGGGGATGTCTTTTCTTGGAGGTTGTATTGAAGAGATTCTTGCACTTGAATCATCTTTGTTGAGTTAGGGATTGATGATTTACCCTAGCTAGGGCTTTTTGGATAGTTGGATATTTTGTACTAGCCTTGAGAGAAGTCTATGGTATGTCCTTGTACTTCATCTTGAGCTTAGATATAAAGTTCTGTCCACATCTTGTGTCAGCTTTAGATTTGAATTTCAACTATATATGTTTCTTATGCTTTGCTAATTACAACTATTTATATCTTTCTAACTGGACATAAGTAAAGGGCAAATTATTTAATGATTTGACATGTAAGGGTGTCTTGGCCTTTTTGGGATTTTTTGGAGTTCTAGGGTTAATGTCTATCCCCTGGAGATTGGATTTAGGATTTTGAGAGAAAACCCTTGCATGGATTTGTGAAGAAGAAAACAGGGGGGGTGTCTTTCTTTGGAGGTTGTGTTGGAGAGATTCTTGTACTTGAATCATCTTGGTTGAGTTATGTTAAATTGGAAACTAGGGCCAAATTCCACCTTGGGACAACTCATTTGATGGAGATGATGATTGCATTGGATTCCTCTTTTCGAGAGGTCCAAGATCAGAGGTATGATTTTGAATTTATGGCCACACATGTGCAAATTGTTCAGGTTAGCCTCAACTTAATGTAGGCTCAAGAAGCCCAATGGATGTGTCCCTTCACCCACAATGAAGTGTATAAATAGAAGAGACTTCACACCTCATTTTGACATCAATCACTCACACATTCTTCTCTCCCTTTTCATTAGATTGGTTTGTACAGCTTGGGGGAGCCTCTCTCTCTCTCTCACTTGTGTGGCAAGGAGGATGATTTTTTGGGCAGAAAATTACAGGTCAAATTTCAGACTTCAGGAGTAGGTTTGGCCAACGTTTACCAAGGGGCATTTGACTGAGTTTGACTTCGATTTTTGCGTCAAAGTTTCGATTTTCTTATGCCGCATTGCTCGACACAAAAATTGAGGAATTACGGGTTGGTTGACTTGCATTGACTTCAGGTTTGATTGTTGTTTGACCACAGAAAATTACAGTAGTCTTCTCTCTCCTTTGATTGAGTTCGAATGTGTTGTTTTCGGCTAAATTTATCCTCTTGCTCAGGTTGAGTTTGACCAAGGAAGACCAAGTTGCTTCAAGGAAGAATTTCTCTTATTTTGACCAATGTTGACTTTCTGGTTAGGGCTGAAGTTTGACTGCAGAATTTGATAGGGCTGATTTGACTTTGTATTGGGCTAATCTATTTGACCTTTGTACTTTCTCTCTATGCTGAACTATTGAATAATAATAAGAAGATTTGATCAAAGGGTTTTCCCCACATTGGGGTTTTTCCCTAAAATCCGCTAATCCCGTGTTCTTTTGTCTTGGCTTGTCTTTTGCATATCGTTTTATGTTATATCTGTATTTACTGTGAATGTGATTAATGGTCAATGTGATTGCTACTGGAAATAATTGGAAATTGTTATTGGGCTGCTAAAGGAGCATTGAAGTAAATTGTGCTAAGCATATAACATACCATTGTTATCTAAAATTAACATTGGATTAGAGCTCAGGTGAAGACAAAGCCCAAGCAAGAGTGAGTAAAGCAATCACTAAGGGAAGCTGTTGGACAAGAATTTGGAGCTAGCCTCAATGACGACTACATCATACTTCAAATCTAAGGACAAGCTTAAGGAAACTGAAAGATGCATTTACACTTGAATTTAGAGTTGAATGTCTCTATCAAGTTGGAGGAAGTCCTTTGGGAGCTATGACTTGCGATACTTCTCTTCAATCCGAATTATGTCACCGAAGATTTGCTCACCTTCATTACAAAGCGTTACCTGATGTAAGGAAGATGGTCATAGGTATGCTCGAATTCAACATAGATCATGAAGGAGTTTGTCAAGGTTGTGCAGCTGGAAAACATACAAGGGGTCCATTCCCTTCAAGTGAAAGTCAAACAACCGATATTCTTCAATTGGTCCATTCTGATCTATCAGGTATGTTGCCCGTAACATCTTTAGGAGGATACTTGTATTATGCAATTTTTGTGGATGACTTCTCTCACAAAACATGGATCTATTTCTTGAAGAAGAAGGACGAAGTGTTCAAATGGTTCTGCTCTTTCAAAGCTTTGATCGAAAATCAAACAAGGAACAAGATCAAAATATTGAGGACCAATAATGGAACCGAATATGAGTCAAATGAATTCAAAGACTATTGTAGAGAAGTTGGAATTAAGAGGGAGACCACTATCGCATATACTCTTGAGCAAAATGGAGTTGCCAAAAGGAAGAATTGAACAATCATAGAAGCTACCCATGCTATGCTTCATGACCAAGGCCTACCGAAGTTCTTATGGGGAGAAGCTGCCAACACTGCTGTATATGTTCAAAATAGGTGCCCACATCAAGCATTGGACTTCAAGATACTCAAAGAAGTTTTCACCGGTAAGAAAGTTGATGTTTCTCATTTTAGAATTTTTGGTTGTCTTGTATATTTTCATGTGCAGAAAGAGAAAAGAAACAAGCTAGATGAATTTGGAAAGAAAGGAACTTTTGTGGGCTATAGTGAAACTTCGAAGGCATACAAAATCTATGTGCCTGGTCAAAGAAAAGTGGAAATAAGTCATGATGTCACCTTCGATGAAGATGCTATCCTTGGGAAAGTCAGAGATCTTCCTATCCATAGGAAGGACAATGATGATGATGCAGGAAAGAAGGATGAATCTTCGACAGATGAACTGATGCCCGATGTTGAAGGCTCGATGGATCCCATTGATCCACCTCCTGGCGAGCCCTCCACCTCAAGAAAAAGACCTTTGTGGCTCAAAGATACTCTTTGAAGACGCTGAAAGACATGTTGCACTAAGGGGGACATTTCGTGAAAGCAAGAAGCTGAACAGGTACCAAGGGTACTTCGCTGCTATGAGTGCCATTGTTCAGCCATGTACGTTTGAAGAAGCCGTGAAGCACCAAGTTTGAAAGGATGTGATGAATGAGGAATATGAATCGATCATGAATAATGATGTCTTGGATGTGGTTCCTAAACCCAAGGATAAGTCAGTGGTCACTTCAAAATGGCTTTACAATATCAAACATGGAGTTGATGGGAGTGCTGAAAAGTTCAAGGCCAGGTTTGTTGCTCGAGGCTCCTCTCAAAAGGAAGGAGTGAAGTATGATGAGATATTTGCACCAGTTTCCCGATACACCACTATTTGATACATCATTGCTCTTGCTGCCTCTCAAGGATGGAGCCTACACCAAATGGATGTCAAAATTGCTTTCTTACATGGCTCACTTAAGGAGGAAGTCTATGTAGAACAACCCGAGGGGTTCGAAGTTCAAGACCGAAAGACACATGTATGCAGGTTGAAGAAAGCCCTCTATGGGTTGAAGCAAGCCCGTAGGGCTTGATATGAGAGGATTGATAGCTATCTTATGAAGTTGGGTTTTACAAGGAGTGAAGCTGACCCGAACCTATACTTCAAGGTTGAAAAGAATAGGCCTCTCATTCTGGTTCTTTATGTGGATGATATTTTTCTGATAGTTGCATACCCTCTCATTTATCAATGCAAGAGGGAGTTGGCTTTCGAATTCGAGATGAAGGACCTAGGTTTGATGCACTAATTCCTAGGCTTGGAGGTCTGGAAAAAGCCAGGTGAAATTTTCCTTTCTCAAGGAAAATACATTGTGAAGCTACTCAAGAGACGTGGGATGGTGGAATGCAAGTCCGTGTCTACTCCGATGGAACTCAACTTCAAGAAGCTATGTGGAAGTGCTGCTGGGCTTGCATTGGCAAATCCTTCCGAGTATCGACAACTTGTGGGGGCCTCGATGTTCTTGGAAAACTCTTGTCTAGACATATGCTTCGTTGTGAATACATTGAGTCAATTTATGGTCGAGTCTCATCACATATATTGGATTGCTGCCAAGAATCTCTTGAGATATCTCCATGGCATAATCAACTATGGTTTGAGATACACTGCCAGGAAGTTGAGGCTATTGATTTCTGGTAGCATCAGATATGCTCTAAGGCTCAAAATTTGCAGGGAGGCTTGGACACATGTATTCTCCAATACCCATAAATTTTTTAGAGAAATTCCACCCAGAGATAGCGTTATTAAAATAATTAATTATTTTTAATGGAGGCTTAAGTCTAAACTTAGAGAATTAAAATAATTAAAGGGTATTAATCTAAATTGTGGGTGAAACTTCTAGAAGAAGATGGAGATCGAGTCCAAATGATCTGAGCCATTGATTAGGATCTAATTTGGGCCATTGTTTCTCAACTGGAGGATTATAAGAAGGACATTGATGGGCACTTGAGAGAAGGCTATGGTATGTACTCGTACTTCATCTTGAGCTTATATATGAAGTTCTTTCCACATCTTGTGTCAGTTTCAGATATGAATTTCAGCTATATAGGTTCTTTATGCTTTGCTATTTACAACCATTAGGATCTTGCTGATTGGAAATAAGTAAAAGGGCAAATTGTTGAGTCATTTGACATCTAAGGAAGACTATAAGGGGCTGATTTTGTTGTTTTTATATTGCTATAAAATTGCTTTTTCAGATTTGATTATTGGGTAATATATTGCCCTAGAAGGGGCAAAACCTTGTATCTTTATATTGTGTCTTTTCTCTTTGAATTGTACGGAAGTTTGGGGTTGTTTAAAGTGAATAATTGCTATTTTTTCACTGCTGTTTTATATTCTAATGTACTGCAGTCCGAAAGGCTGAAAAATTCCAGGTTTAAGATTTGGAAGATTTGGGAAACCTTCTAGGAAGGTGGAATTTCAGTTTTACATTAATTGCCTAAGTGTGAAATTTCCACAGCCAAAGAATATGGACCAGATTCTTCCTGAGAGTTTACTACATACACAATTTTATGGCTTCACATAACAATTTTTCCCATGCATGTCGAGGTTTGGTGTAATGTTAAAATTATGGACACTTAACTTCTAAAGTTTAAACCTCAAGGTTGCAATTTATGGCCATCCTCTGGATGCTTGTGGTATAGAAATGTTTTGGTCAATGTGGAGGCCAATATGCAGGCATGTTCAACAATGAGGTGATTACGAAAGAGAAAGACCAAAAAGCAATAACTGTAAACAAATATATTCAACCATGATGCATAAGCTATCTATTGTTGCTACTATTGCTTAGGAAAGGAGGCCTGGAAATTGCACTTTTCTATACTTGGTAAAACAAACATTAACAAATTTGTCCATGTATCTTTGTCACTCACAAACTTAAATAACAAACTATTGGTATGCTTATTTTGAGCTCTATCATGATTTGTGCTTGGTCATTCTTATTATTTGTATTATGTGGTGTCATTTTATTTTGAATGTTATAAGCCCATTTTTGAAAGATGATATGATCTTAATGAAATTTAAATAATAGAATAAGTTTAACTTGGCAATGAGTCTCAGCAACACAAAGATCAAGGTATGGATCCCAATACAGGCCGATCACTATCCATGGCAGCATGGATGCTGCTCTTGACCCAACTTAGTCTTCTAAGCATTACCCATAAGACCAAAGCTCTATGTACCCTAATTCTCATTGACAAAGGGTACAAGAAACCCCTAATACAAAATCCATGGTTGGTTCCTAAACATTGTACCATAACCATGTACTCAATCAGCAAATCTTATCCACAGGATATATAAATTATTTAGTTTTGTTCTAACAAGCCTATCTATTTAGCTTTTTTCTAACGAACCTATCCCATTCTAGTGTTTTCTTCCATGGTATAGATCATCCTTAATCCATGCCTAGTCCATCTAACACAAAACTGTGAGTTCAAACTTAATTTCTTCACGGTTAAGCATGGTAATGGCGTTTTTTCTAAGCTGGAAACATGAGGTTCCATAACATTGAGGAAGTCTGAATAAGACCGAATAGTATAGTTGCCAATCATATACACTTTTGAATCTGACATCATTGATTAGCCTGTTAAATGACCCCAGTGGATGAAGGATCTAAACTAAGAAACTGTTTAAACAAATACTTTTTTTAGCATAAAGTAAAAATGGCCAATGGGTTCGTGAGTCTACATCTTGATATAGATCTTACTGTAAACCACAAAAGTGAAAAGAATTTCAAGACTGTATATGCTGAATATATGTTTTGATACCATTTATGAGTTTTATAATTTACTAATTTGTGATTTCTGTTGTTGTCTTTTGTTTGCATTAAAATGTTTCCAAGAAGTCCACAAATTATAAAACACATTTCTCTTTTAGGTACAGTAAGGAAATGCAAGTAATGAATAAGTTCTTGTTGATTGAGGCAAAATATTTTGAAGTTTAAATTACCCTGGTGGAGTCTCTTTCTCGATTCTTCTGTCCATCCTTTCTTGGCACTTTCTAGCATGTAGGCTAAAACTCTTTATCCAATGATCCAACAGTTTGCAGGAATTGGAGGAGCCTTGCTACAGATGATGAGCTATGGCATAATTTATTCATCAAAAGGTGGGGAGTAGATCAGGCTAATTTTTTTAGCCCCTCTTATCCTAAAACTTGGAGGATGACATATGAAATTCAAGATCGCTGTGACCGACTGGGATTGTAAGTAAAAATTGTAATTTTGTTCGATGGTTTATCACTTACATAATACTTTGAAGTAGCATTGACTACCTGTTATTTCGTTTAGCTCTGACGATATATTGTTGTGCCATGTGCAGGGGGTTGACTATTACATGCGAGGGCAGTGATTATTATATCATTTATCAAGGTGAGATTCAACGCTGGTTGGGTTCAAAGAAAACAGCGAAGGCTAAATACAAGCAACCCGATTCCAAAACAGTGAATGACAGTTTTGGTATTTCAAATGTTAACAACCCAACTGAAGGTGAAAGTATTGATATATTGCCTGTAAAGAAAGGGCCATGTGCAGGTCTTTTTGACAAGATACTTTTCTTTGTTGGAGACTTAGAATGTGCCTCCAGACAAGCAAAACGCATTCGGACATCCTGAACCAATTGGAAAGCTATTGTCAAACTTAGTGGTAAGAAGGTTCACATTTGCTGTATAAATCTGTTGTAACAATTCAAACTTTTGCTTTATAGTTAGGCTAGGTTCTTCTTGACATGTTGATAGAAGGCTTATCAACATCAGCAGATACTGTTTATATTTACATTTGATCGAAGTTATTGGGCAACTATATAAATCATGTTTTGAAGCTACAATTATATAGTCAGTGAGAATCACAATCTCAGTGATATGATTCACTGTTCCTTTCATTGAATTTGCAAATTATATTTGGTTATCAATGCAAGGCCATTCATGCTTTTCCAATATAGTCTGCAAGAATCACAATCACAGTGATATGACTCTCTGTTTCTTTCGTTGAATTTGCAAATTGTATTTGGTTGTCAATGCAAGGCCATTCATGATTTTCCAATAGTTGACGAGTGACACTTCACTCTCTCTAACTTGCATGCCCAGTCACCTTCAAATCCAAAAACATAACATCATCATTGGCATGGGCCATTTTGTTTATTAAAAATGCCTAACTTTATCATTGACATTGGCCATTTCTTCATTAAAAGAAACTACACAGCACTACAAATTACAATGTGGTAAGGTAGTGACATTAATGCGGATATTTTGAGTTAACCCCTTTTTTTGCAACCTTGTTATTAAGAAGGCATCATAAAGACAACAATGACAAACAAGGGACTTCCACCTATGACAAATTATCTTCATTAATCCAAGTCGTTGTTGATTTTTCATGAGTGAACTAGATCCTCTAAAGTGATAATTACTTCCAATGATTTCTTTAACCAAGTTCACTTATATCACATAGATCATTAAACAATTATACAAAGAAAATATTAATAGTAACGCAATAATGACAATAGGATTATAAAGAGACAACCAAACACAAGAGACAAATTTTTACCTTGGGAAAACCCTAACTAGGGAAACACCCAACAACTTTTCTTAGGATAAATAGTTCAATTCAACGAGAGACAATCTGATTTACTAGTCAAATCAGGTCAAACAAGACCAATAAACTCGAATAGGTCAAATCTTGTTGTCAAACTGTTGAGAAATTTAACTAGTTTCAATCTTCACAATTGTTGTACTCATTTCAATATGTATCCTACATAACAAACAAGAAAAGAAGAAATAAATTATTATCATTAAAGCATGGGTTTCATGCTCATTATTGATGCTCTTTTAGGTAAAAGCATGTTCTTCGTGCTTCTAGGGTTTGTTAGGTCTTAGGATTTATTGTCATGGGTCAATGGAGTTAACATCATGCTTATAAGACCATTCTAGGCAATTTGTAATTGTAAAAAGAATTATTTTTGAGTTTAGAAAGTCATGGAATCTCCAAAAGTACAAGTTGGCCCTGAGATTATCAAGTCAGCTTGAGGGAGAGAATTCGACCCCTTGAGAAGGCTATATAAAGGAGCAATCCAACTTCATTTGAGACACATTCACTCAAAAGTTCGATCTACAAGAAAGAGTTTGATCTATAGCTGGGTAGCTACAAGAAGGAGAGCGAAAGTCAAGGAGAAGGAAGAAGGATGAAATTTCTTGGTTTTGGGCTATATCTCTCACACATGCAAATTTTTTAGGATTTTTGGGTTGGAGAAAGAGGCTGAAGTTGCAAGATCGAGTTGTAGTAGGATGAAGTGCAACATCTTGTAGTTGGGAGGAAGGAAACTCTGTCTAGACCTCGTTGACCTCAAGAAGAGTTGTCTTGCTCTTGGAAGGTCCTAGGAGGAGGATGATCTAGTGTTTCTTCAGGAGCTGTAAAGCCGAAATTGCAGGTCGAGTAACAATGGTGTAGCTGGTAGGTCAAACTTGTTGGGTGTAGCAATTTGGTGCAGATAAAAGAAAATACTTGAGAAAGGGTCAACTTGGTACTGGGAGAAGGACTTGGTCTAGGAATGAGATCTTTGTATCTCATTTGAAGCAGATTCTAAGAAGAGAAGAGTTTCTGGGTTTTCCCCCTGGAGGGGTTTCTCCTTAGCTGAGAGCCCATATTTGTGTCCTCTATTATTGCGTTTATTGTTCTTGATATTGTTTGATGATAAGATCTAATTAAAGAACTCAAAGAAGATAATCTATATTCACAAGCAAGTATCAAGGTTAAAGAAATAAGTATAATAAGCTACCATTATCGATTTTCCAACATGGTATCAGAGCTAAGGTGAACAAGGAAAGGTAGTTGGAAGGACACTAAAGGGAATTGCTTATCAAAAGATAGGAAGCTCTTGAAGCCTGAAAGAAGAAGACTACACAGAGAATTGTCTCTTGAAGGAATATGGTTAAAGGCCCATATGTAGAAGACCCTTATGATCTAGGGTTTCTACATTGAAGAAGATCAAGGCTAAATCAATCTCGCAAGAAGGGTGTTGATCTCGCAAAAGTAAGTTTATCTGCAAAACATCAATCTTGGAAGTTGTTGGTGGAGGAATCCTACAAAACATCTATCAAGGACATCATCAAGAACTTTCCAAAGGTCTTGAAAAGAATCAAGAAGGTTGGAGACATTATTAAGTAACATATTATTACGTCATGCCTGAATCTTCAAGTCAAATGTGTTATTTCTACAAAGAGAGAAACAAGCTCATTGGGGCATCAAACTATCTAACATGGAAGAAAAATACTCACAGAACAAGAAGTAATGGGATATGTTACTAGAAAAGTTATTGAACCCGAGAAAGATAAGACACAAAAACTAGCAAAGTACAAGAAAGGGGAAGTAAGAGCTCAAATGATCACAGCTGAACCAATTAAGGATTCTCTTGTTCCATTTGTTGCAAATCTAAAATAATTCCAAGGTCATGTATGGCAAGCTAGTGAATTTGTATTTGATAAGTACAACAGGGAAAAAGATGTTAAGAAACAAGTTGTACATAATGAAGAAGTCAAAGGATGAGGAAGTGGCATCCTTCCTCATGAGATTCTCTCAACTAAGAGACCATTTGCAAGGGTTTGGGAACCTATTACTGATTCAGAAGTAACCATCTTTGTACTGAATGCATTGCCACTAGAATGGAGCATCTTTGCAACAAGATTCTACTACAAGAAGGATTCAACTCCATTTGGAGTGTTGTGGGCGCAGTGCATATTGGAAGGATTAAGGTCAAGGATGATATTGGGTATGATGAACAATCTTAAGCCTTTCTAGCTCGAGTCAAGACACTGAAGAAGGGTAAGTTTGGCAAGTCCAAGAAGAAAGACACATCCAAAGTGTAATGTTTTGGATGTAATGAATTTGGACACTTTAAGAGGGACCGTCCCAACAAGCAGAACAATAAGAAAAAAGAAAGAAGTGAAGCTCATGTAGCCGAAGCAGTGGGAGAACCCGAGAAGAAGGCAAATAAGGAAGAAGTGAAGGATCTTTACTACTAAAGAAGGTTCATTGACTGTTAGGTTCTTTGAGAAGATTAATCTTTCTTTTAAAATAATATGTTTTGCATAACATCATAGAAAGAAGCACATGATAGAAAGATATCTAGGATTTACATGATTAAGTTGTTTTGTAGAGATCATCTAGATAAATGGATAGATAGACCATTTTGCATATTGTTCATCTAGATATTATCGAACTTTTTGTTAGAGGTAGTCATCTTGCATAGATGGATCATCATGATCCTAGAAGAACCATCATTATGAAGGGTTATTGGGAATGATGGGTTCTTGGGAGAAGCACTATGACAAAGGTCAGTGGACATTCCATGTAATGTGGAATCAATACTGGTAAAGGGATGAAAGAATGCAATGGTTTAGGATGTAGGTTCTTTATGAGATATGTGAATAGTTAAATGATCGAATGAAAGCATAGGAATGAATGCATGCTAGATATAAAACTTTGGATAATATTGATGTGTAAAGATTCTTGTGAAAGAAAGTTGGTCATATAATATGATTAGGTGTATGGATATATGATGCTTAGGATTTAACTTACTTAAGGATGTATAAAAGATTGAAGACTTTCTCTAGAATATCTAAATTAATGATTAACATCCATTATAATCTCTGGAAGAAAAGTTGTAACTTGGTAATCAAGTTCAATTCTTGGGCACTTTGATGTATGAAGGAAGTTTCAAATGTAGATGGTCAATGAGGATGTTGGTGAGAAGGTCATCATGGCGAGGTAAGTTTAATTTGTTAATGATTTGGTTATCTGGTTAATATATTATTTTGCTACCTGTAAGAATGTTGCAGGAATATATGATGGCAGTTAAAGCAAGTTCAATTTGAGGGAAGCTCGACATCTGGTACCTGACAACTGTGAAGTCAAGATTTGGACATGTTGGGATTAAAGATAGCAATGCGAGAAGATAACTTGAATGTCAAAGAAAGATCACTTTAAAGAAGAAGCTAAGATCAACTTGAAGTTTGGGAACACTCAATGTAATGCCTTCATGTCAAAGAAGAAAGTGACGAGCAAGAAGATTGCCCTGAAACCTATCACAAGATCAAAGAGAGAAGATGGATCCATGATACCTTAAAAGAAAGAAAGCTCGATGATGCAGAGGAAAGAGTGAGCCTGACATACTCTTATGAAGACAAGTTGTAAGGCTTGTGATGGTGACATCCCATATAGAAAGGAAGTCTAGATCTCCTCTGATTTTGAGAGGGAGTAAAGGAGTCTCCTTGTATAGGAGCAAGGTTCTATTCTCAAGATTAAAAGAGAATAGGGATGCTCTCTCTTGTTGAGAGGGAGTGATGTTGGACATCACATGTGCCTTCTCCTCTTCAGGTGATGAAGAGATAATGGCGGAGGATTGGATAAGCATTTATAGTTTCCTTAAGGATATAACATCCAAGAAAGGAAAGGGACCGACAGTCTTTGAGGATGTGATAGGTATCCAATAGAAGAGTGGTCGAAGAGTACCAATATTCTTTGCGGACTCAGGATTGGAGATCCAAGATAAGAATAGTCCTAAAAGGACAGACCTTGTAGACATTCGGATGGGGTATGTACTTTGTAGAGGTAGTGCGGTATCACACGTAAAGCCTCCCAACATAATGCTCTTGATTAAAGTAAAGCTTGTCCAACTAGGCCTCAGGGATAGTGCTGGTCATGATGATGATACTTATAGTATGGCTTGTCAATCCAACTCTTCTTGTGAGAACTCTTCAGATTGAGATGTGATGTTGTACTAGTTGTATAATTATGAATACCTCACTAGTTAAGAGGGAGTGTTGAGAAATGTAATTAATTTAAGTCTTCACAATTGTTGTACTCATTTCAATATGTATCTTATGTTATAAACAAGAAAAGAAGAAAGAAATTATTATTAATAAAACATGAGTTTCATGCTCATTATTGATGATCTTCTAGGTAAAAGCATGTTCTTTGTGCTTCTAGGGTTTGTTAGGTCTTAGGATTTATTGTCATGAGTCAATGAAGTCAACAACATGCTTATAAGACCCTTTCAGGCAATTTGTAATTGTAAAAAGAATTATTTTCGAGTCTAGAAAGTCTTGGAATCTCCAAGAGTACAATTCGGCCCTAGGATTATCAAATCGGTCTAGAGGAGGGAATTCTACCCCTTGAGAAGGCTATATAAAGGAGCAATTCAACTTCACTTGAGACACATACTCACAAACTTGATCTATAGTTGGGTAGCTGTAAGAAGGAGAGCAAAAGTCAAGGAGAAGGAAGAAGGACGAAATTTCTTAGTTTTGGGATATATCTCTCTCAAATGAGCAAAATTTTTAGGATTTTTGGGCTGCACAAAGAGGCCGAAGTTGCAGTAGGATGAAGTGCAACATCTTGTAGCTGGGAGGAAGGAAACTCTGTCTAGACCTCAGTGACCTTAGGAAGAGTTGTCTTGCACTTGGAAGTTCCTAGGAGGACGCTGATCTAGGGTTCCTTAAGGAGTTGCAAAGCTGAAATTGTAGGTCGAGTGGAAGTGGTGTAGTTGGTAAGTCAAAGTTGTTGGGTGTAGCAGTTTGGTGCAAATCAAATGAAAGACTTGAGAAAGGGCCTACGTGGTACTGGGAGGACTTGGTCTAGGGATTGGATCTTTGTATCTCATTTGAAGTAGATTAGGTTCTAAGAAGAAAGGAGTTTCTGGGTTTTTCCCTATATGAGAGCCTATATTTGTGTCTTCTATTGTTGCATTCACTATTATTG
This sequence comes from Pinus taeda, assembly GCA_000404065.3. Taxonomy (NCBI): domain Eukaryota; kingdom Viridiplantae; phylum Streptophyta; class Pinopsida; order Pinales; family Pinaceae; genus Pinus; species Pinus taeda. The sequence continues at coordinate 142,085 of APFE030265693.1, read as the reverse complement.
ATATTATTTAATGATAAGATCTAAATAAAGAACTCAAAGAAGATAATCTAGATTCACAAGCAAGTATCAAGGTTAAAGAAAATAAGTATAATAAGCTACCATTATTAATTTTCCAGCTTCTTAGGAGAAATTGTTCAATTCAGCAAGAGACACAATCTGATTTTCTAGTGGAATTAGATCAAACAAGACCAACGAAGTCGCATAGGTCAAACCTTGTTGTCAAATTGCCTAAATAGCCTTAGTCAACCTACGGTCAAATTGCCCAGAAAGAGGCCAAATTTCGGCCTCCTGTTGCTGCCCAGAACTTGCCTAGAATAATTTTGGTCAAAACAGTTGCTTCTACATCTACATGTGTGAGGTCAACGCAAATCAAAAGGTGGATAAACTCGGTTGCCACAAAATAACTTCTTCCTCAGAAATCTCGACTTCTTCCTTAGACTCCTTGCATGTGTGAAAAAACGATTAAATGGTTCTTGTGGTGATCCAAATTGTCTCTCATGTGGTGAGGTCGAATTCCAATTTATAGTGGTTTAAGGAGCTCAAATTGGTGTTTCTCTTAGCTGGGTTGACTTGACTTTCGAAGGCAATTCCAAAATTCAAAATTTAAATTTTCCCTCTTTTATTTTGAGCCAACTTGAATCCAAATTGGGATTTTTCATTCTCTTTTATTTTTGTGGGCTAATATAATTGAAGAATAAAGACCACAACTACCAAAATTCAACTATCTTTTCACCTATGACACATCTTCTTCATTTTATTTTAGAATTTAATCTAAATTATTACCCACACTTTGGAAACACATGTATTTGCAATTTATTGGAATAAGAACTATTTTATTATTATTATTATTTTTCTTCAGAAAGAAAAAAATACTTTCATTTATAGTGAATGAAAGTACATTTTCATTTGCGAGCCATGTTTCTAGAGTTTTTCAAAATTACAATAAGATCAGAGGACTACTAGTTAGCCCAACAAAACAATTGGAATAAGAACTATATATTTGAGAAGAAGTCACCTTTAAACACAAATTATATACTATGACTAGTTATTAATTACCATCCATTTGAATGTACAATCTTAAAATCTGTTTATATTCTATTTAAAACATTTGCATCTATAGTGTATAAAATAAATTATGTAAAGTAAACAATCACAAATTAGGCCCACTCTTCATAACAAGTCAAAACGCTGCCTAAAATACTTGGCTTGGTTTGCTCTACTAGGGATGAATTTCATCCTACTTCTACACCCAAGAGAAACTCGGGCTTGCTGCCCAAATATGCCCAGAAACACGGCCACATGTGCAAGGTCAATAGAGGTAAAGTCCACACGTGCAAAGTTAATTTGAGAGAGAATATGCTGAATTAATCTTCGTCCTTTTCTCATTCACTCAGATCAAAAGATACTTGTCTTGTATGTGAGATTGAATGGTGCTAAGAGGAGGTCGAATATCATATACATAGACTTCTTGGGAGGCTGAATGGGTGTCACAATAAGTTGGGCCGACTTGATCATGTGGAGGGCCGACTTGACCTTCTTGAAGCCAAAATATTCAAATTTAAAAATTCAAAATTTCCTCTTTTGAAACCGACAAGAAGAACATGTCTTGAATTTATTATTACATATATTTGAAGGGCTAAAATAGTAATTATGAAGGCCAACCATAGCTACAAAATTCAACACCATTACCAATCTTTATTAGATGCAAAGCAACAAAGATAAATTTTAAAACATTTATACACAATCTCAGTTTACTCATTATCTTAGGCATCACAATCTTGCATAGTGAGCTAGTGGAGTACCTAAACAAGCAAGTGAATCAATTTAAAAGTTATTAGGGAAAATGGGGCCTTTGTAATCTTGGCATTTCCATGTTGCTTTTGAAACGTATCCATGAATGTTGTGGCTATTGATGTGCTCTTTAATCATCTTTTAATATAATAGTAACGTAATTAAATATTTTGTACATTAAAATTGTCAACCTAGGGTGATTTGACTTATAAGTTATTATGCATTGTATATGCATACTACACTTCCTATTTTCACCCTTTTTTTTAATCTTTAATACTAGTTTCAATAATCATATCTATAAGCAATGGAATGGAAAACTACACAAGTATTGACAAGGAGATAATTAATCACACCAACATTGGAAGTGAAGTGTAGGAAAGTAAATCACACCATGCATTGATAGAAAAGTAAATTGCAGCAAAGTAAATTGCAAGGAAAGTAAATTATATAATAGGAAGTAAATTGCATGAAAGTAAACCAGCCTACATCCATCTTAACCCCATATCTGTCAAGCACATAGAGGGATCAAATATCTCAAAGTGAAATCTTCCTTTTGAGTGCAAAACTTGAGGAAGTGTTTACCTTTAGAGATTTTACTCCTCTTAGTGCTTAATAGATTATGGGTTAAGATGGATCTAGGATGGTTTACTTTTTAATATAT
>APFE030265693.1:112634-133476 GCA_000404065.3 Pinus taeda | reverse complement strand
GCGGTGCGAGATGCAGGGAGTTGTTGCAGCAGCGCAGAGGCAGTAGAGGGAGCAGTTGATAGCGGCAGAGAGAGCTTCAACATCGAGAGTGTTTCTAGCCTGACAGGGATGTCAGTGGTTGGGTGGATCAATTACTTCTCAATAACTGAGCTGCAGTGCAGTAGCATTTGGCAGTAGTGCGATGCAGCATGATGAGAGGGGGTTGTAGTGTTGGGAGAAAGGACCAACAGTAGCACGGATGTAGAGGGAGCTGATGTACGGATGCAACAGTGGCAGTGACAGAGCCATGGGCAGCTATACAGGATGCAACAGTGCAGAGGATGTTGGGCGGGGAGGCCTAGCATCATCACAAGTACTAGTGCCGTATAATCAGAGTGATGTTTAGTATGGAGTACTACTAGAGCACAATCCTCACTAAGAGGAAGTGTTGATTTGGGTTAGCATTAGATGTGATTTAGCCATGAAAATTGGTGGAGAGGCTAAAGCACATGATATCTCCAAGACCTAGAAATGGTTTGGGTAGATTTTAACCGGATTGGGAGATGTTAAAATAATTAATATTTTTAATGGAGTTCCTAAGTCTAAACTTAGGAAAAATAAAATATTAATGGGTATTAATATAAAAGTGGGTTAGAAGGTTCCAAAAGACATGGATCAAGCCAAATCTAATCTTAGCTGTTGATTAGAGATGTAATCTTGACCGTTGAAGGACCAACAAGAAAAGTATAAGAGGAGGCTTGAGGGTCAGTTGGAGAATACACCAGAGTGTTCAGTGATTCGATTTACTAGAGCAAGGTTGCTAAGTATATTCGAATCAGTGATCAACAACGAGGGGCAGTGAGTACTGGACATAGAGGCAGAGATAGTGTCGAAAGACCAGTGTAGAGGTAGAGAGGCAGACACAAAAGCCAGAGCAGGCCACATAGAGCCCAACAGATACAATGCAAAGGTTGAGGGCTTGCATCATCCATGTAGAGGGCAACGTGAGTGATGCAAAGGGTCCTAGAGGCTGCACAGTGCCTTAGAGGGATGACGTAGAGGGTTTTGAGGTTGACGTAGAGGCTAGGAGGGCTGACGCAGTGCTTCAGTGTTGCTGGAGAGGGTTTCGTGGGGAAGATTTTCTGAATATCTGCTTCCAAATAGAGAGGTATTATTGTCGATTATATTTTCTCTGTCGAGTGAGCCAGTTTGGCACCCATTTGTACTCAAGGATATACTGCATAATATTATAACCCTCATAATTGTTGCACCGGTTTTCCTGCGTTGGGTTTTTCTGGGGACGAGTTGTCAAAAAATAACGGTGTCACTTGTGTGTTTGCTATTTCTTTCAGTTGCTGATCTGTAGATGGTTGAGACTGTATTGTGTTTATTTCGATGTTTATATGTTTAAATAACTTGTTGGCAATTAACAAGTAGGAGAAATAAACCAAAAGAATACATATAAAATTTCTAATGGATAGACTTAGAAATTTCAACAAGGAGGAGCATGTGAAATTAATAGAGTTTCCCATGCATGGGCCAAGTGCTCGGTTGCAGCCACGATACTGGCTATCTTGGCCCAAAATAATTTAATACCAAAATTTAAATTGCCCCTTAATTTGAATTTGAGGGGATGATATGGGGATCACTGCTTGGGGTAGAGAGAGCACACTGAGGAAATTATGGTATAATATGTAAATCTTTGATCCCATTAACTTTCCTTTGACCCACTTCTAATAGGCACACTAGATTCGATTTGTTGGAAACACGGGGGGGGGGGGGGGGGGGGGGTGATCAGTGTTCTTATTAATTGTTTTTTTTATCACCAAGACATATATTATATTATATATATTATATATATATATATATATGGAACACATAAATGGATAGCTGAAATAATTGCTTTTATTAACACAAGCAGTAGAGCAATGAAATAAATACAATATATAACTGGTTGTAATCAGTTGCCAACCACCAACTTAGACTTTTGTGAGGATCCAACCTCCAGAGCACCAACTCTGCTCTTCCAAGGCAATAGTTTTGCACTTAGGAGCACCAACTCCCAAGGATTCTAGTCCTTTCAGTTTTGAGGCTCCAACCCCGTGGGCTCCAACCCAAACCTGGTATGAACTGTTTTGCTGTAGTTCTCTGCTCCCAAACTTACTGAGCTTCCGCTTCACTCCTGTCCTCCTGCTTCTCCTGTCTTTCCTGCCTTTGCTCCCTCTGCCTACTCTTCAGCTTCCTCTCACACTCATTTTTCGCACACACTCTTCCTTGTTTTTTTTTTTTTTTTTGTTTAATTTGTATTCTTGATGCCTCTGACTATTCATTTCCGCTTTCCACTGAATTTTCGGCTTCTTCCATGCTTACTTCAGCTTCCTTTGCGCTGGCTTGCCCTTTGGCTTCCCTCTTCTCCATTGATTTGGCTTTTCGGTTTCCTCTGCGCTGGCTTTCCATTTAGCTTCTTGGCTTTTCAGTCGCTGTGTGTTAAAACTATAACAGAGCCTCGTTTTTTTCAATGATAACAGGCATACACAGAGGCAATATTGTTTAACGGACATGCCATGTCTCAATTGCAATTGCGATCGGCTTTAGTTCAGCCTCCAGAACTATCGGGAGCATTCCTTAATGTATTTTTGCCTCCAAACCCCGCGCATGGCAAATATTCAATTACATAAGAAATATGAGAAAAAATGCGACGAAAACTCTAAAGGGAAAACTTCAAATATATTTCACCCGCAACTATTCCTATATCAGATCCACTACATAAATCGCAATCGACGATCAAGGCTTCCGGGACGTTTCCTTTGTATTTTGGTCTTTACACCGAAACTCACCAATACATTGAAAAACCTTTACGCGTGGAACTCAAGGTTTATACAATCGGCTTTATAAAACCCATTGAGTACAGCTGCGCAATCGCAATCGGCAAAGCGAGGCTTCTGGGGATCCTTTATATATTGACCCCATTACATCACCGATGGCTGACAGGTCGATTCTCCTGCGGATGCGATATAACATTGAGTTGTGTTACAATCGGACCATCGGGTCCGTGACATACATCACAGGCTGTGCTTGGGAGAGTGACAACCCTTTGTGTATTATTGTGATGGGCGGATGCGATATAGCATTAAGCCATAGCACTATGTTGCAGTGGGTCCGCATGTATTGCAGTTGTATAATATACATATAGATATCGCAGTCAAGGGTTTGGGGTGATGGCACATAACTGAACCGGCGATTATCACATTGCCGATACATATGTATATATGCGCCTATGTACATAACCTTCTCCGCTCCGATAGTGTATTCGCCATATAACTAAGTCTTTTTGCCCCTGATAGTGTTAAATACGCATGTATATCTGGGTTTATGCCTCCAATAGTGTTAATGCATCCTTTGCTCCTTTGATAGCTCCCGATAGTGTAATCTGTGGCATATATGGCTCCCGATAGCTCATTTGCATGCATATGACCCTTTTGTGGCATACATTGCTCCGATAGCCACTGATAGCTCTGTCTGCTTCCTCCATTGCTCCGATGGCTCTATTTGCTTCCTCCTATGGCTCTATTTGCTTCCTCTGGTTCCTCGAATATTGCCATATTGACATCAATGACAATCTCTGTCAACAAGCTTGGTGACCTGCCTCTGAGTTTTGGCTTCTGAGGATATGGAAGAGATACTTTAAGAGCAATAGATCCAAAGCACAATTTATTATTTTGAGGAGTAGCTTGAGGAGATTCTCCTCTAAAAACCATTATTTAGATGTATTGTAATCATAAAATCTCCTAGGATTATTAGCTTAGAAATTCCCATGTCATGAGCTAGAGTTATACCAAATAAAAGACCATACATTTATGCTTGATTGTTTGTTTTCCTACCCAACCCCCAAGAGTAATTGGTGACAAAATTTCCTTCAGGATTAGATATAATCCCTCCCCCACCTGCCACCCCTATATATTATAATTATATAATAAATGTTTTATATATTAACCATATATTAATTTATGTTTATACATTAATTTGTTAATTTTTTTTTAACAATCATCCTATTATCTATTTGGCAAGACTATTATTCTAGAGGGCTTAATTCTTTCAATATAATATGAGTAGGGGAGAATCATAGTTTTCAAGTTATCCATAATTTTGCAATATTGTGTCGACGCCTGGTTATTTTATGCTACCTGTAGGTATCTCACATTGCCTACTATTGCTTCGACATTGTCCGATCTTTTTTCATTTTATATTGGTTTGATCGATTTAGTTGTTGCATGAAGAGAATATGTTAGAGGATGGTAGAGCTATTGTTTATGTCTAACATGTTTGTTTGCAGGGGTGGATTATTTGAGTTTCCTAATATATTGTTTTGCTATTGTTGTTAATTTTGAAGAGATTTATATATGCTTCCATGGACATATTTGTATGTTGCTATTATCGTGTGTAAACGATATTGGGATGATATATTGGTTGAGTTTGTATTGTAGAGATTGAGTGTGTTGGAGGGTATTGTGTTGCAAGTGTTTATTTTCAATTGTTGATGAGATTATTGTTTGTATGGGATATAGTTTGAGATGAGCTTGAAGGTTGGGGCCTTCAATGATAACAAGTGGTGGCTTACAGATTCAAGGTGTAGCAACATACTTTAGGTAGTGGTATGGGAACTTGGGAGTGGTGGATTCCATCCAATGGTGGCTAGGCAAGACTTATTGGGAGCAGTGGCTTTCAACAGGTGGTGGCTTGCAAAGTCATGAGAGTGGTGGCTTCCAGCAGGTGGTGGCTTGCAAAGTTCATACAAGTAGAGGCCCAGAGCGAGTAGCAACTCACGTGATCGATAAGTTGTGGCTTGCACACTGGTGGTGGCCAGTGATCATATATAAAAGAAGATTTGAGATTAATAGAAAGACAAAGACAAAGACTATCAACCAACAGTGGTTTTTACCCTTTAGGGTTCCACCTTATATCTTGTGTCTCGCATTGATTGATGTGTTGTTACTCATGGTTATATGTTTGCATTTATCTGCTCACATGTTTTATATGTTTATATGATATGCTAATGTGCTGCTGGCATACTAATGCATGATTAAGTAATTGTGTAAAGAAAGGAAAAATTGGTAATAATTGATCATAGGGCACAATATTGATTCAACCCCACCCTCAATATTGTTCATGCTTCCTACAGGTGGTATCTCAGAGCATCAACTTTCCAACATTAAGTGATTCATTTAGTTTATTAAGCAGGTTGTTAGAATTTATCTTACATGATTTTGATCCCAAGGTTGTTAGAATTTCTCTTGCATTCATTTCATATTTTGAGATGAATTAGATCACATTCATTTCAAAAATATTTAAATAAATCATGCCAAGCATATTGTAGGTAATCGAACCCTTAAATAATTGCATCGAGAGGCACTCTATAGTTCAATATGTGGGAGATGTTGTAATGAATCATTAGCTTAAAAAATAATAATAATAAAACATAATGTAAACTCAATTAAAAAACAAAAAAGTAAAAATATTGTCATGTTACGAACATTACATTAAAATATTTAAATTCAAAGCATGTCAATTATCACAGATGCAGGGTTAAAAATTGATTAATATTAGACGAACTCAAATTAACCCAAATGCATTCTAATAAAATAGTTGCAAATCATCGTGTGAAATATCACCTCCATTCCACATCACATATATTGAAACTAAAGGTTTATGAGTGAGATCTAAACCAAAGGAGGCATTGCAAAAACAAAAATGGCCATAGTGATGCTAGGAGAAAAACCCTTGCGAAGGTAAGAGTTTCTTTGAGTTGCATCCATCGAAGGAGAAGGTGAAGAAACTATGCTTGGAGGAGAGAGAGAGGTGGTGTGAGGTCAAAGTTGAGTCATTGAGGGACTTTATGTGTAGCTAAGGCAGAACCCTAGCCACTGCAATTTGATCACTTCACATAGGTGCCATCACCATTTCGAGTTAGAGAGGGAAGTATCATGTGTTGAGATCCAAACATGATCTATATTTACCACATTGAGAGCACTACCATTAAACTGCCAAGTGGAATGCACGATCACAATGATCCCATGAAGAAACTAGGGAAAAAACCCACACCCGATAGAGCATATATTAAGGGTTAATGACCTCTCCTTCACCAAAACATGCTTAGATCATCACAAACAAGTGAATAAGTGACCTAAGGGTGAGTGCCCCATCCTTCACAGTTAACAAAGCTATAAAATGATATATAATTGTTAGAACATTTGGCTCATGCATTGGAAATTCTAACCGTGGGTAGAAGGGTGATGGTTCATTTCTATGTTCCTTTGCAGTTCATCCAATGAAAGTGACATATGGAATTGTAGTATTTATCCCACTTACCGCGAACCCCTATTCACTATCACTAGGTAAAATCTAGGTAGTCTCTACTTCACAGGACAGAGACAAATGACATAATAAACTGATGGCATGCCCTTTACTTAATTTGGAAAGTTTTAATCAGAGTCACAAACCCTAAAACAAACAATTCTTTTTACGAGTTGTGCAATAAATTTATGACATGCCCTTTCCTCACCTTGGATACTTTTAACCATAGTTGCAAACCCTAAAAAAATGGTTGATAGAGCAATGTCATGATAAAATAGTGGAACCCCTAACAAATGCACTGAAAAACCTAATCATTGTCATGAAAGTGAACTTGAATGGTCTATTTCATTGTTTTTTTTTTAACAGAAACGGTTATGGATTGTTTGTATTCAACTTGGCCTAAATGCCGAAAATCTTATTACATTGGAAATCTCTTTGCCCTGTTTCCGCTCACTGTAGTGCCTGAGTATGCAGCTGGAGCTTGCAGAATTCTTTCTTGCTAAAGAGTCCATGGAATCAATTTCAGAAATTTTCCCCCACTTGAAGATGCTGACAAATTTATTTAGTATCCAGCAATAGAACATGGCGGCGATCAGATTATGGAATAGGATCCCATGTTTCTTTTCCGTCTTTCATCTTGGTTACGGCAGAGAGGAGGACAAATTTGTTGGCTTCTATGTCTGCCTCTTTATTATGGGTTCTCAGCACATGATAATATCTCAAATCCTAAAAGTAGCTTTCCAAGCATTTGATTCTGGTTATCAGTATTGCTAGATTAATATCCAGAGCTGGGGATTTGGTAGCCATTGCATTTATGATGATTTGGGAATCTCCTATAACGTTGGCTTCTTTTATGTTTAATTCTTTGAGGCTCTTGAGACCTTGAAGGAGGGCTAAGGCCTCCGCTTGGATGCTGGAAGAATATCCGAGACCCCAGGCATAGGAATGGAATTTTTCTCCTATTGGATTTAAAACAACACCTCCTGCTCCAGCTTTGCCCGGGTTACCCTTTGCTGCCCCGTCAAAAAAGAGGGAGTGTCTTGATTGCGTTTTGATCCAGTGTTGAAAATCACTTTCAGACTTCCTTATCTGCCAGTCTTTAATGATAGGGGTGTTCCTGACTGTTGGTTGGAATTGAAGACCTAGAATCGATCTCCAAATGATGTCCTGTTGACTAAGGTTGGAGTCATCTTTTATATCAGCCAAGCACTCCTTAATTTGACATTTGATTTTGTTTTCTAAAATTTGGTGGTTCTGCTTTGTATTCTTGAAGATTCTTCTGTTGCGTTCAAGCCATATCTGCCAGCTTATGATCTTTGGGAGGACTGCCCACGTTGTTTTGATGGTCTGATTTTTAGGAGCTGGGCTAGGGTAACTGGTTGCCCAGTTTGAAAAGAGATCCGCCATGGTGCCAAGGAGCTTGAAATTTGGGTTCGGATTTTGAATAAGTGAAGTCCATACTTGCTTGGAGAAGTTGCACTCAAGAAACAAGTGAACTTCTGACCCTGCGTTCTCACTGCACAATGACGAGATGGAGGAACCGTAGAAGTCTTTCTTCTGAAGAATGTCATAGGTTAATATTTTGGTGTGATAGCGCTGCCAGGCAAAGAAGTTGATTTTGGGCAGTGAAGGAATGCGCCATACACCTCGCCATGGATCTGCATTGGGGGGGACATATGGTCGCTCATTCAGTTTGATATACCCCAGGGAGACTATGTAGCCACTAACACTCGTTCCCCATCCTTTCTGGTCTCTTTTCCTGCGATGTGTGGGCGCCATTCCGTGCACACACTCCAGTAACGTGGCCCATTCGATTGACATTTGCTCCGGCACATCGATACGCTTCCAACCTGCCCAGGTATCGTTGTTCCAAAGTGAGATATCCCACAACGTGCGCAGACCCTGTCTGTCCATCCAGCTACACAACGTGTTGATGGAGGCTCTGCTTTCAACCGGGTCTTTATTCATGATTCTATCACTCCAAATGCTTACCTTTTTACCATTACCTGGAATCCAGTAGGAGTGCGCTGTTATTAAATGGTTAACTTTAGCATGCAGCTTTAGGAATGCCGAGTTAGGCCTTTGAATGACATTATCCAAACATCTGGTGCGGGATCCCCTGAAATATTTTTTCCAGAGAGCGACTTGAGCCCAGCCTGGATTGGGTGCAATGATTTTCCATATGATCTTTGCTGCCATTGCCACATTCTGCTGGCAGAGATTTTTAAACTTTAAGCCACCCCCCCACAAAGGCTTGGTAATGATTTCCCAACTGATAAGAGGAATTTTTTTTCGTTTTGTTTTCCTCCCTTCCAGAAGAACCTTTGAATATATTCTTCCATTTTTTTGATGATGTTTGCCGGAGCAAGGAGACTAGTGAATTGGAATAAAGGGAGACTGAGAAGTACTGATTTAATTAAAACGGATTTTCCAGCAGTATTTAGCCAAGAGTAGCCCCAGGCTTGAATTTTTGTCTTGAACTTTTCCAACTGTGAGAGCCAGTCTTTGCTTGTAGGTTTCTTATGATGTACAGGTAATCCCAGGTATTTAAAAGAAGACTAGGAGGAAGAGGCTGCGAAGCCCAAGCATTTGGAAATATCAGATAACACCCTTGGGGTAATGTTCCAGCTGTATATGTGGCATTTGCTCTTATTTACAGCACTGCCTGTGGCCTTAACTGAAGTCATCCAAAACCAATTTGAATTTTGATGCAGAGGAGAGTGTAGCAGGTCCCAGTAACAGTGTGTCATCCACAAACAAGGCATGATTTATGTTATTTACCCCTCTTGCAATGCACAATCCAATGATGTCTTCATCTTGCAACTTTTTGTTTAACAGGAAGTTGAGGACAAAATCTTGGATGACAAATAGCAGAGGGGAAAGAGGACACCCTTGTCTAAGTCCTCTTGAAGCTTTGAAAAAGTCAGTGGCTCTTCCATTCACTAGAGGGGCGATCCATGGCTCCGAGATGCATGCCCAGATCCATTTAATGAAATTTTACCCAAACCCAAATTTGCTCATAACATTTAAAAGAAAACCATGATTTACTCGATCAAATGCATTGGCTAAATCAAGTTTAATTTCCATACCTTGCTCTTTGCGGAGAAGACTTGAGTGAATTGCCTCTTGGAAGAGAATGAGGTTGTCCACAATCTGCCTTCCTTGGATGAAGCCTCCTTGCTTCTCAGGGATTATTTTGGGAAGGATGGGCTTCAATCTGTTTGTGATTATTTTGGTGATTAATTTGTATCTAGTGTTACATAGGGAGATCGGTCGAAATCTGCTGAAGATGTTGGCGCCTTTCTCCTTAGGGATAAGGGCTAAGAAGGCAAAGTTTGTGCTGCCTCCTATTTTCTGAGTATTCTGGGATTTTTTTCACCATTTTGAGCAGATCCTTTTCTATAATCGGCCAACAAGCTTGGAGAAATCTGGCCGAGAAGCCATCCGACCCAGGGGCCTTATCCAGGTCCATATTAAATAGGGCTTTTTCCACTTCCTCTTTAGTGATTTTGGCCTCAAGAGTTTCCTTTGTTTGCTGAGATATTACAGAGGGTATTACATCTAGCAGATCTGAATATTGATTCGGATCCTTGTCCTCACTATACAAGCTTTGAAAGTGTGAAGAGGCTGCTTTCTTTATATACTCAAAATCCTTATGAATGTCATTATCCTCTTTGATCTACGAGATAATGTTAAAAAATTTCCTTGCCTGGGCTTGTTTGTGAAAGTAGGAAGTGTTCCTATCCCCTGCTTTGAGCCAGAGATTGTGGGATTTTAATCTCCAATATTCTTCTTCGGCTAAGCAAGCCTTGTGGTAGCACTGCTGCAGATGAGATTCCTGATCTAGCACCTCCTTAGTAATTATGTCCTTCTCCATGCTCTTTTGGTGGGAGTCAAGCAAGGCTTTCAAGGATTTTCTGTTTGTAGCCGGATTAGACAGAGTTTATGCCCATCTTTTGAGAGCTCCTTTTACCCTTCTGAGCTTTTCTTCCCATATATAGAAAGGTGAGCCTTTGACCGACTGATTCCAGCAATCCTTGACAATTTGCATGAAGTCTGGCTCCTTAATCCAGAGCGGGCTAAAACGAAATGGGATAGGGCCCAAATCAAGATGAGCAAGAAGCTCTAGTTTAATGGGCTTATGGTCCGAAATGCTATTAGGAAGAATATTCATTCTTGGTTTTAGGCCTAGCAGCAAGAAGGAGCTTTGGATAAAGAATCTATCTAGCCTAGTAACAAAATGGCTAGGGCCTAATCTTTTGTTAGACCATGAGTACTTACCGGAAGAGGATTTGATATCCAGCATGTCCCAGTCCTGCAAAATGTCCTCCACCCATTCCCTTGCTGGATCACGTACTATGCTGCCTCCCCTTTTTCGGATGAGTGGAGAATGAGATTGAGGTTCTTGGCTATAATGATATTCTCCATGATTGTCAAATCTACTTGTTGTCTTATGGAGTCCCAACAATTCTTTTTTTCCCCAACATTGATTGGAGAGTAAACATTAAAAAGACAAAAAATTTCCTTGGTGTCTAGGTTCTGCATTTTCAGCAGCAACCAATGGGTATTTCTAGCCTCAAATAGGACTGCAAATTTGCTCATGTTCCATAAAGTGCTGATTCCTCCCGAGGCTCCCCGGGCAGAGATTGCTCTTGCTTCACTTTTGTACCAGAGTTTCTTGCTTGTTTGGAGGAAGACTATGTCTTCCAACTTTGTTTCCTGGACGAGAAGTACGTCTGGGGTCTCTGTTCTAGTTAAGATTCTGATGGCTTCTCCTTAGCTTTACTCCCCATACCTCTACAATTCCAAGAGATGATCTTCATTATTTGTGTTTCTTGTGGGCTTCCTTGGAGCCTTGGATCTGGCTTTTCAACATCTTTGAATTTGGAGCTAGCAGTTTTTCCAAGGTTGGTTGGTTGCCCTGAAGTTTTTCTTTGTAGGTCTCCAGCTCACTTTTTTCTCTGTCCGTTTTCCGGCCTCTTGTAGATCTTCTTACTGAGGTTTGGGATTCGCCTATTTCCCCTTCCTCTTCTGATTCTTCAGATTCCTGTTCTTCTTCCCCCTCTTCTAAAATCTTATCTTTGGGATTGACTCCTTTGTGGGAGGCTGAGGGGGTACCTTTTCCTGAAGGAGCTGTTTTATGGACCTCGGTCTCTTGAGTCATTTCTGTCTCCTTTTGTAGCTCAATCTCCTGGGTGCCCTTTGTTTGCGAGCTCAGAGGGTCAAACTTGTTTTCTGGCGCAGTCTTGGTCGGGATCTGGTGAGCAGTAGTATGGTGAGGCCCTTTGTCGGTAGGGCCTCCCGGTTTTTGGTTCTTAGGGTGAGATTTGAATCTCTTGACTTGGTTCCATCCGTCCTCCTTCCCTTGCAGGCTCATTGTTGGTCGGGCAATCTCTAGCGAAATGACCATAAACATGACATTTCCGACATTTGAAGGGCAGCTGTTCATAATCCAGTTTCTGTAGATGCGTCCAGCTTCCGACCTTTATTGTGATGGCCTCTGGTAATCCCACCTCCAGATCAACCTCTACGCAGATCCTGGCATAGTCGTATTGATCTTTGTTATTTGCTCGGTCTATGAATTTCCCCAGGGCATTTCCAATATGTCTCAGTGAGTCCCAATTCCAACAGTGCACTGGAAGGTTTGGAAGTTTGACCCATACCGGGACTGCTTTGGGTACATCAATTGTCGGATCAAAGTTCGTGGTCCAGTTGTTCAGATACAAACCCTGAGGGACCATGAAGTAGGGGCCGTTTTGGAAGGTCAGGTCCTTGTTTTCCTTTGATGTGAATTCGAAGAGGAAGAATCCTCTCCCCAGAAAATATGAGGTGACATTTTCTTTGATTAGCAGCGCCCAGTTTTTGTTGACCCAGCTCTCGGTGGATTTTGGAGATGGCCATAGTCCTGTGAACTGACTGATGAGAGCCTGTTCAGCTAATGATAGAGCAACTTGGATCAGGGTTTCTGGAGGAAGAGACCGGAATATCATCTAGTTTTTTAACGAACTTCGCTGCTTCTGCTGTTTTATTCTTTGGGAGACCAGCCAAGAGCTGGGAGAAGGCCTCAGCAGGCGATCTCGGCGGGGGAGGCAGGGGAACCGCCTGAGGAGAGCCCAACCCCTCCATAAATTCAATCCCCAGGAGCGGGAGGGTCAAAAACTGGCAGATCAGTCCATAAGAGGCCCAACCATTGCATGCAGAAAGCGCAGGGTTCAGAAAGGCTGAGAAAGAACACAACTTGAAGGACGCGCTGCGTGGGGCTCAGGCTCAGCTGCAGAACGCGCGTGCAGGACGAAAATAATAACCAATGGTCTATTTCATTGTTAATAGAATGATAAAATTGGTATTCTAACCCTAGTCACAAGATTGAATTGGTATAACACTTTTCCCTTTCTATGGGATCAAACAATATCACTTGATAATTTTTTGAACCTTAGCTTATCTTGTGGTTTCTCTGATCTGCATGCGCACTGACCCTCATGTGAGTGTGCCACTAAAATTGATGATGGTGGTTGCTAACCAGAACTCAATTCACAATTATTGGGCTAAAAAACTAGCTAAGTTAAATCCAATCTCTTATAAGTTCACCTTAACTCACTTGGAAACTAAAGGATGAGTATCACTATGCAATGAAGATTTCTTAATGTATAAGAAGATGGATTATGGATTCACATTTTCATAACCTTGGAAGTTGGGTGCCTTATTTTTCACTCATAAGAATGAATACAAAGGACTTTGACCTCCCTTTACATTAGTATTGTGTTTGTAGCTAAATATGGCTAAACAATAATGTCATATGTTTGAAAAAAAGGTAGACATAGATGTGTAAGTAGGTGAATACTTTTCATTCTATTAAAACTTGATGGTATTAACACAATTAACCACTATTATCCATCCATCTTAAAAGATAAAAAGATTCATAGTTCAAGGTATACAATCTCTCCTACTTGCAATGAGGGAAGTGAGGTGCTCATATGTTGTGGTTTGACTTAGTTGGATAATTTTATGTGTACGTACTATGTAAGTAACATAAAAATATAAAATAGAAATATAAATAGAAATTAACATGTACACTGAAATCGACTCATTTATTTCAATGTAAATGAGTTGATTTCAGTGCATGTTTTTTTCTATATTAATCCATAAATAAAATCACATATACACTAAAACCAATGTCTTAGAAATTGAAATATAAATGGATATTGACATAGAAATTGAATTGACATAGAAATAGAAATAGAAATTGAAATTCACATGTACATTGAAATAAATATATTAATTTCAATGTACATTTTTCATCCTTACTAGATTAATGCATCTAGAAACATACATGTACACTGAAATCAATGTACATTTTTATCATTTCTAAAATCAATGCATCTAGAAAATAACATGTACATTGAAATAAATGCACTAGAAATTGAATAGAAATAGAAATAGAGATTAGGTTTAACATTGGAATCATAGTATTTATCTCACTTACCATGAACCCCTATTTGTTATCACTAGGTAAAGTTTTGGATGTCTCTACTTCATGGGAAATAGGCTAATGAAACAATAAACTGATAGCACATCCTTTACTTAATTTGAAAAGTTTTGGTTGTATTTGGAAACCCTAAAATGAACAGTTCTTTGTGTCAGTGCCACAATAAATTGATGGCATGCCCATGTACATTGAAATCAATATATTGATTTCAGTGTACATTTTCAATATTGATAGATCATTGCATCTAGAAATTGGCATGTACATTGAAATAAAATGTTAGAAATTAACTTTGGGATAGAAATTGACATAAAATAGAAATAGAAATAGAAATATAAAGATAAATATAAATAGAAATAGAGATTGGATAGAAATTGACATGGAAATATAAAAAGAAATAGAAATTGAAGACAAGATTGACATTGAACAGAAATTGACATGGAAATTGAAATTGAAATTAACATAGGAATTGAAATTGAAATATAATTCAAATTGAAATTGACATGGACATTGAAATCAATGTATTGATTCCAGTGTATATTTTTTTCGTTGCTACATCAACACATCTAGAAACTAAGTACACTAAAATAAATGTGTTAGAAATTGAATAGAAATTGAAATCGACAATACACTGAAATCAATGCATTAGAAATTGACATGTACACTAAAATCAACAATGATATATATCCCACTAAACACAAATAAAAATGAACATGTCTAGTGAATTCAATACATTTAGAAATTGACATATGCATTGAAAACAATGTATTGATTTCGATATAAAATTTTCATCATTCAACATTTTTACTTTATTTTTATTCAACTTATTCCTCATGCAACTCTTGAAATATAATTTTCAATAATACTGTTTATCTTCTCAACAGACTGAAGAAACTGTATGAATTTGAAATGATTAGATTTATCTCAAACATATACATATATATAATTTTGATCAATTACAAATTGCTTCACTATACCAAAAACTAAAGAAAATAGATTGTCATTAATCCTTCTTGATAATAATCTCTATACTTTCAACCAGATTAGGAAAGTGAGTAAATTTCAAATGATTATATTAATTTTAAGGATATACGTAGACACTTTTTTGATGATTTATAAATTTTATGTAACCATCCATGATTGAAACCAACACAAATCCATCTTAACCTCATATCTATCAAGTGATGAGAAGGATCAAACCTTTTTAGGTGCACTCCAAAAAGTGGTTTGCACCTCAAGATATTTGATCCCTCTTGATGCTTACTAGATCTAGGGTTAAGATGGAGACATGCGTGTTTATTCTAGCACTTAGAAATAGATCAAAACCACAATATTAATCAAGATTTAATGCATGCTTATTTCATTGCTTATTAGATCCATCCAGTTATAAAATATAAACTATTAAATTGATTCAATTTGTCAAGATCATGCCTTTGAAATCAATTGGCCCTTTAGATAATAAATTCCAGTAATGACTCGTGGAAATATGAAATCATTGGCTCAGTAAATACATTTATTAGGTCCATAAAGCTTTAGGAATTAGATGTATGGAATCCCTTGGAGTGAAAATTGTTAGATCTAGTTTAAAATCCCCTTAAAATGAATAAATCCTTGTTAACAAAGAGATAATATTAGAAAATGAATGCAAGATTTAAATATGAAAATAAAATTATTTGCAATAATAAGAAGTCAATCTAATTAGAAGTGAAATTTAATAGTCTAATGAACTTGAAAATGAACAATCTAGTTCTAATGAATGCAATCTTTAAATCCATAGATTGGAAATAAATTAAAGAAGGAAAGCATTTTGAAGGTTGTGGTTGGGGAAGTCTAAAAATAGACTACTGCCTAACTTACTTAGGTTATTGGGTCACTTGTCCTAGTTCGATTGTTGTTAGTTCTAGTTCAATTGTTGTTCATGCTTCTCATGTAATGGAACGACATGTGCCATTAAAGGATATCCCCGTGAGCATCAAATAAAGTACTTAAAATACTCAAGTATGATTAAGGAGGTTGGTTTTATGAGAATCCAACCTAAGTATTACAAGGTGAACTATAAACCCAATCTAGTGTAAGCGGGTGAAACCTTATGATCTCTACACTCTATGCAAAAGAAATATTTAAAATATCACAGGGAATAAGGCAAGTATAACTATGAATTGATTTCCTTTTGAATGTGGCATGGAGCCCTTCTTTGACCTTGCAATAGCTCCTTCCTCCAACATACCTACAAATAACAAACATCTTCAACTATACCCTTCAGAAAACACCAAAGAATAGACAAAGATGATGTAATAAGTTTGACAAATAAAGACAAGTTTCTTCTCACTATTATCCAACAAACAAAAATGAAGAGGATCCCTCATATAGATAAATTTCGTCACAAAACTATGAGTGGAAACTAAGTGTAAATACAAAAACTTGTACCAATACTAGCTTTGATAAAACCTTGGGAAAATACAAGAAGAACTTCAAAACCATCAACAAAAACCTCCTAAGCGAGTGCACCTTTCCAAAATGTACTAACAACCTCGAAGAATCACATGCTTGGTCAAGAGGAGGCCTAAGAAAAAAGGTGCCCCATTGAAAAACTCCATGAAGCAAGGGATGATGAATCTCAAGGTGAAGTACACCTCAAAGAAGGGTGACATCATGTAGCATCTGTGGAATATAAGGTGAGGCACTCCAAGTATAAGTAGCATATATGGCATCATAAAAAAGGTGCTCCATCAATATATCAACTCATAACAACATGTAAACCACTTCATAATTGACCCCAAAAATCTCAGCGACCCATTCTGTGTTGTCAACAAGGCATAATAAGTCACATGTGTGGGTATAAATGTCCAAGAAGGAAAGTGCACCCTCTAGGAATGGTACATGTGACATATTATGATGGTGTAAAGTCTTTATCATTATCCTATGCACTGGCACATATCCAAATCTAGTGTCACAAATTCTAATACAATGACAATAATCCTAATGTATATGTATATATATGTGTTTTTGTTTGTGTGTGTGTGTGTTTGTATGAAAGTACATAGACCTTGAGATAGTATTGTTTGGGAAAATTATAGACTTATAATTTGACAGACATAAAGTATCACTAGGAGTAGGTAACCTTGTGAGATGCTGCGCAAAATATATGCAAGCTAATACTTTTAGTGTTTTCCTAAACAAAACCACATAAACACACAACTCTAATGTTCCTTTTTCCCATCAACACTTAGCAACAAATGTGTTGACACCTAATCCTCTGCGATTGGGAGAATTTGAATGTGAACAGTCATCAAGAAGATGAACTGAGCGGTCACATTCATGTATATAACAAATAGCTACCTAATGGAATAAACGTATCAGTTTTTCTGGAGTTACTCCTGGCCTGACATGGTATCAGAGCACAGGTCCCAGGTTCTTTTGCTGGCATGCCTTGTAACTCCTCTGTCCTCTGTCCACTGCCTTCTGCCTGACATGCGTTCAAATATCATGGTATGCGCAGCAGATTTGGCAACTTGATTCACTGGAGATGCGTATTGAATGCTGCGAATAGCCGAACGTTGCCATAACGCCTGACAACGTTCTTCGAACAACGGCATATTGGTATTCAAACTGCACGTTGAAACCCTTGATTTTTTGAAACACATATGGTATCTGCGTTTTCATTTTGGTGAATGCATATGACTGTGGTATGACTGTTGGATGCGTTTTGAGTTTGAGTGGATGCGTAAGCACAGTTTGTGGTCTGCTAGATACCATTTCTTTATTGTTCCGCCCATGGCATAGATATGTGTATGCACAAACACGCCCGTGTGCTTATTCCATTTGAATTTGTATTCCCTGTATTGAACCGTGACATACTGTCCACCTCTTCAAATCGAATCCGATCAAATCGTTGTCTCTGAAGTATGGTGTTTGTGTTGCGTTCCTCGGCCATTTCCGAACCTGTAATGAACTGTGGACGTTCTGAGCTCAATTTGTAATGCAGTGACCACTTAAAATTATTTGAATTTGTATTGCATATATGCGGGTCAGCTGTATCCATTCATTTGATCTCTGTTTTTGTGTCTATAACCCTCGGCGATGTCGGCATACTGGGTATCGGAGCGTCTCAAACATTCGCTGCGTCTCAACAGTTTAAACGAATGGCGTTCACTGCTATTTGACCTGACAACGTGTCTCTCGGTTTATCACTTCTAGATATCCTTTCTACTATTTGAAATTGTTTGGTCAGATAAGCCTTTAGAAGTCCTCGGTTCAATTACTTCAATTTCATTTGAGGGTCCAGCATGTTATGTGTTAAAGGATCATTCTCTTACTACTGATGAGATAAAATTACTGTGCAATGATTTGCGGGTTTTGGGGAAACAAGAATTCAAGCTTTTGTTGAAGTGGCGTTTGCAAATCTTGAAGGCCGTATCTCTTTAAGTGAAAAATGATTCTAGGGTGGATGAAGTAAATCGCGTTGGTTATAAACTGTACCATTTAGTATATCGAGTTTTGGTGCATGTGGAGAAGCTTAGCCCAAAAAAAAATAAATTTTAATTGGCTCCACTCGGCCTCTCATGTTATTTGTTTGGCTTCTGAAATGTGCATTTGATTTATGCTTTAAGAGTTTAAGTGTTGGCGCGGCGGAAGAATAAAGGGCAGCGTGTTGAAGCTTCGTAGTAAAGGGCAACGTTTAACACAAAGCGCTCAACTGTTTATGTATCATATTACAGCGTTTAAACAAAGCGTTAAAATTGTTTATGCAATGATATATATGTGGTGATATATGTTACAGTAGTCAGCACTCATCTCAGAATCATTTTTTTAGCAGCAAAAGTTTTTCTTTCCCTCCACAAAAGCACATTCTTTTTGCCATTAGAAGTATTATTCTATCAGCAAAAGCTATTTTTTCACATAATGCATTCAATCATCTCTATGGTGGGAATAGTTCTCAATGGCAAGGAGAACTATCCTGATTGGTCCCGGATGATACAACACACCCTCATCTTCAATGAGTTGTGGAAAGGAGTGAGTGTCAGAGAAGGAGACAGTGACCCAGAAAAGCCTACCTCAGACAAAGAGCTCGCCATTTGGGAAAACAAGAACAGCAAAGCGTATGCATTAATCACAACATCTGTAAATAAGGAGGTGAGTCGCCATATTTCATCATATTCAACTGCCTTTGAAGCTTTACAAAAGCTGAAAGAACTCTATGACTCACATTCTGCAATTGAAGTCGTCCAACTCATGATTAAACTCTTCACTCTTGAACTGTAAAATAATGATCCTCTTGCTCTTACATCTGAAATAAAGTCTATAATGCATGATATCAAATCCACTAAGGTTGAGCTGGATATCCCTCTTATTGCTTTTCTCAAGGCACTTTATCCTTCTTACTCCAATTATCTTGAGTCCTTGCAAGAAAATGGAAATCTCAAAGATGTAACCTTTGAATCTCTTGTGAAAAAGTTTGCTGAAAGAGAAAAAGCTTTTGGAAAGAAGACAACCCCTGAGTCTTCTGAAGAGACTGTGTGCCTTGCTCATAAAGAAAAACATCCTGCTCAAGATTCTACAAGAGGAAGAGGTGGACGAAGAGGAAGAGGAAGATATTTCAGAGGCAGGGGGGGCAGACATTCTCAAGGAGAAAGGCAGATTTACATTGTATTCGCTGTAAAAGAAATGGATCACATGATGCCTCTACATGCAAGCTACCATGGGACAAAATTGAGCTGAGAAGAAACCAACAGAAAGGTAAAAATGATGATACAGACAAAGGTAAAGCACCTGAATCTGCTCACTATATTGAGGCACAATGTAATATTGGAGTAAATGAAGATTTGTTTAACACTTCACTTGCTTCCTGGAAAAATGATTGGTTGCTTGATTCAGGAGCAACCTGTCACATGACTCATAAAAAAGATTTTTTTGAAGATTTCACTGATAATGTTGATGGAGCAGTATACTTTGCAGATCAGTCAAAAATCAAGCCATCGGGGCTTGGCACAATCAGGCTTAAACTGCCTGGTCTTCCAGACTTTCTTCTGGATCATGTTCTATATCTCCCACGGCTCAAGAGAAACTTGTTGTCCTTGGTCCACATCCGCCAGCAAGGTCACTCCATTCATATGTTTGATGGCAAGCTTGAGGTAAGAAAAGCATTTGATCACTCACTTTTCATGAGGGGGATAGAAGGAGAAAGACTTTTCAAACTACAAGGAACATCTGCTCATGCACAACATTTCTCATATATTTCTCATCATGAAGAAGGTACACTTCCATCAAGTTTATTAAGGCATGCTAGATTTGGACATTTAAACTATGACAGTCTCCGCTTATTGAAGAAAAATGGTGTTGCTGGTTTGCCTACAATTCCTAGAAAACTTAAGCAATGTGATGCTTGCATTCTAGGAAAGCATAGCAAACAGTCATTTCATGACTCACATTCAAGAGCACATAGGAAGCTTGAACTTATTCATTCAGATTTAAGTGGTCCAATGCCTGTTCCTTCTACAAATGGAAATAAATATATCATGACATTTATTGATGACTACACCAGAATGTGTTGGGTTTATTTATTGAAGAACAAATCTGATGCTTTCATAACATTCAAGAATTTTCATAAATGGATTGAAAATGATGCACAATCTCATATTGGGTCTATTCGCACTGATAATGGAAAAGAATATACATCAAATGAATTTGAACACTATCTTCACCAACATGGGATTAAACATCAAACAACTGTGCCTTATAATCCGTAACAGAATGGTGTAGCTGAAAGAATGAATAGAACAATCTTGAATATGGTATGATCCATGCTCTTTTTAAAAAATGCAAAGATAATGTTTTGGGCAGATGCTGTCCTATGTGCTGCATATATAAAGAATAGATGTCCATCTAGTGCTATAAGAAAAAAGACTCCTTATGAATTGTGGTATGGACATGTTCCTTCGGTAAAACATCTCGCGATTTTTGGTTCCACCTGTTATGCTTTGATACCAAAGGTACATAGAAACAAACTTGGTGCTAGAAGTCGTAAGTGTA